>ML791795.1:258283-272175 GCA_009831015.1 Picea engelmannii
TTTGTATATCCAGCACCAGAGTTTCAAGTAATGATTGCAGATGGAGGAACTATCAATTACTCAGGAAAATGCAATAAGATCAATCTTACTATGGGGGAATATGTAATGAATAGTCCAATGATTTCTATACCCATGGGTGGTGCTAATGTTGTAATAGGAATCCAATGGTTACAATCATTAGGAACAATGGATTTTAATTTTCAAGAACTTTTCATGAAATTTTCATTGGAAGGAAAATAAATTATGTTAAGAGGTATCACAGGGAAACCCGATAAGGTGATAAGCTCTAATGGCATGAAAAAATTATTGAAAAAGGGGCATCAAGGTGTTATTGCACAACTATGCTCACTATATGTTCAAACATCTAAGCCATCCATTCCTATATATCTCCAAGGGATCATTGATAAACATTCCAAAGTAATTGAAGATATTCCCAAAGGTCTTCCACCCACTCGAAATCATGATCATGATATTCACCTAATTCCTTGAGTGTTCCTCCTAACATCAGGCCATACAGATACCATTATGCCTAGAAGAGTGAAATTTAGCACATTGTTGAAGAAATGTTAGAGGTTGGCATTATTAGACCTAGCCAAAATTCTTACTCTTCACCGGTGGTAATGGTATTCAAGAAAGATGGCTCATGGCATATGTGTTCAGATTATAGAGAGATCAACAAGATCACTATTAAAGATAAGTTTCTCATTCCCGTCATTGTTAAATTGTTAAATGAACTACATGGAACAATCTATTTCACAAAGTTGGATCTTCATTCAGGGTATCATTAGATTAGAATGAAGGAAGAACATATCCCAAAAATAGCATTCCAAACTCATGAAGGCCATTATGAATTTTTGGGTCATGCCTTTTGGCCTTACAAATGCACCTTCCACATTCCAAGGGTTGATCAATTCCATTTTCAAGACCTTCCTTCGAAAATTTGTGTTAATATTTTTTTATGATATACTAATCTATAGCAAGTCTTGGGAGGATCATGTGCAACATGTTGACAAGGTGCTACAACTACTAAAGGAGCAACAACTATATGCCAAACCATCCAAATTTTTCTTTGGAGTGAACGAGGTAGAGTATTTGGGTCATATTGTATCTCATGAAGGTGTCAAGGTAGACCCTAACAAGATTAAGGCCATGATGGATTGGATGATTCCCAAAACATTAAAGAATCTTAGAGGATTTTTAGGTTTGACAGGTTACTACCGCAAGTTTGTTCGACACTATGGAAGAATAGCAACACCTTTAACGACACTAACTAAGAAGGATGCATTTTCATCGACTCCAAAGGCAACTAAATCTTTTGAACAACTTAAAGATTTGATGTGCAAAGCTCCTGTCTTGACCACTCCAGAATTCACAAAAACCTTTATTGTAGAATGTGATTCCTTGGGAAATGAAATTGGTGTTGTCTTAATGCAAGAAGGAAGGCCCCTGGCTTTTGAAAGTCGACCATTCAAGGGAAAGGACTTACACAAACCCATTTATGAGAAGGAAATGATGGCAATACTAAATGAATTGAAGAAATGGCATCCTTACCTAATAGGTAGGCACTTCAAGGTAAAAAAAGATCATGATAGTCTTAAATACTTCTTGGAACAAAGACTATTTTTCAGAAGAGCAACAAAAATGGGTAACCAAGATATTGGGTTATGATTTTGAAATCATCTATAAAAAAGGGAAGCAAAATGTTGTGGCAAATGCACTCTCAAGGAAGGATGAATATGTTGAGGACTTTCTCTGTGTTATCTCGATCATCCAACCCGATTGGATAATAGAAGCAAGGGATGAATGGAAGAATGACGAAAAAGTGTGGACTCTTACTCAAAGGTTGTAGCAGGATTCCAATGCATCAGATAAATTTACATGGAAAAATGATTCACTATGGTACAAAGATCGCTTATATTTATGTAAGAACTCCCAACTCAAACAAAAGGTACTATTGGAATTTCACACCTCTCCAATAAGAGGGCACTCGGGATTTTAAAAAACCTACAATAGGGTCAAGAAGGATTTTTTTTGGGATGGCCTTAAAACTGATGTTCAAAGGTTTGTGGCAGAATGTTTGGTTTGCCAACAAAATAAGGTGGAAACAATTAAGAACCCAGTTATTTTACAACCATTAGCCATCCCAAGTCAGCACTGGGAGGATGTTTCCATGGATTTCATCACAAGGTTACCGAAGTCTGAAGGAAAGAGTGTCATCATGGTGATTGTTGATAGACTGACCAAGTGAGCACACTTTTGTGCGCTCTCTCATCCCTTCAAAGCCAGTACAGTTTCCACCGCATTGATGGAGACAGTTCAAAAGCTACATGGCAACCCAAAGATTATTGTAAGTGACAGAGATCCCATCTTCACTGGACATTTTTGGACAAAATTGTTTTCTTGTTTGGGTACTCGATTGGCTCATAGCTCATCCTATCATCCTCAATTTGATGGACAAATTGAGATAGTGAAAAAATGTCTGGAAGGATACCTTCGTTGATTTGTCTCTGATAAACAAACATAATGGTTCAAATGGTTACCCTTGGCAGAATGGTGGTATAACACTTCCTTCCATACTGCAGAAAAAATGACACCATTTATGGAACTCTATGGATACCACCCTCCTTCCATCACTTCTTCTCTAAAATAAAAATCTAAGGTTCAAGCAGTGGAAGATCACATTGAGCATCAACAACAAGTTATCCAAATATTAAAGGATAACCTCACCATGGAACAAAATCACATGAAACAACAAGCAGATCAACATTGTACTGAAAAAAGTTTTGAAGTAGGGGATTGGGTGTTTTTAAGACTACAACCATACAAACAAATGTCCCTCAAGCAATCCAAGAAGGATAATAAATTATCACCAAAGTACTATGTCCCTTATAAGGTGTTGCAAAATATTGGTACTATGGCATACAAATTGGATTTTCCTGCATCTTCACAAGTACACCCATTTTTCCATGTTTCATGCTTAAAGAAGGTTATAGGTGACAAGATCCCAGTTCAAATTATATTGCCATAACTCGACGAGGAAGGAAAAATCATATTAAATCCTGAAGCCATCACTGACACAAGAATTCGCCAGCTGAGGAATGGATCCATTTCATATTATCTCATTAAATGGAGGAAACTACTGGCTGAAGATTCCACTTGGGAAGATGAGTCTTTTATACAAAAGCATCCAGAGTTACTCAAGCATTGCGGACAACACTTGTCTCAAGAGGAGGGGCATGTTAAGCCCTAAATAGTGTCTCATTACCTCTTAATTTGGGAATATTACATTAGTAATGTTATTTTATTTATGTTGACTTTAGTCCATTAGTTGTAATTATACCTCCTAGTCTCCTATATATACCAAGGAGACATTTTCATTTGGAATCATCTTGTATTTGAACATTTATGTGGGCATAAGGAGGTTGCCCACTCGAAGAGGCTTATTATCTGAATTTCTCTCATTTTCAAGGCATTGAGTACTTATTCTGAGGTTTTTCTATGCTATATTGATATTTGGTTCCTAACACTTTGCTCCCTCAGGAACCTCAATTAACTGAATATCCCCCCTTCTTCTTAAGGCGTAGGTTCTATGGAACCCACAGGCTCTTCCTTAATTATTTAAAGCTTCAGCATAATTAGGCGCTATCTCTCCTCTAGCTAAGCCCCTTCCCTCACACGACCGCTGACGGTGACCCTTCGCTTGAGTGAAAGGCACGTCGCGATTTCACGTTTCGTCAATATGGGAGTGTTGCTACCTCCATTCTCCCGATATCCGAAATTTTGATGGCTGCGAGATTGATGGTCTAGATCTCTCTTTGATCGACGGCTGCGAGCTAGTCGAGGTTTCGCGTTTTGCGACTTTAGAGATTGGCTTGCCTCTGTTCTTCTGATTCCCGATTTCCCGATCATGTAAGATCGATGGCTCACGACCTTTCTCGATCCAACGACTCAGATCAAGTCATGATTTTGCATCTCTCAAGTTATCACGACCCTACCTTTGACTTCTTTGAGTCACGATTCAGTGAAGTGTTGATCTCTCGCCATGTGCCCTCCTTGACAAATGGACGGTCCCAAATATTTTGGAACTTTGTAAGTTCGCTCCTCCTGTACACCTTCAAAGGTCTATCGTTAGTGCACTTTACCTTGATCGGATGGTTATGATCCCTTTTTGCATAGATCAGATGGTTGAGATCGTTCCTTGGCACTATGATTGAATGACTGAGATATTTTCCCTAGCGCTTAGATTGGACGGATAAAATCTTTCCTCCTGAACTTACGCGTTCTTTGGACTTAGAAGATTTTGGAAAGATGTAAAGGCTTCGACCTTTATTCTTCTTGCGGGTCCGTTTCTTGAATCTCATTCACACTTCTTGGAAAGTGTGATCCCTCCTGAGCTTGAACCTTACCAAGATTTTGATCTCCCAACACTTCTTGCTTTTCTGGGAAATTCTTCAACCTCAGATTCAAAGATTCTCAAAAAGAATCCTTTCTTGTTGTCCCGGCGCTCCTCTGTTCTTGATTCTTCAACTTCTTTACATAATCGCTTCGACTCTTCATCGAATTCCAGATCTTTTCACTCCTTGCAACAGATCTTTACACAAGGTATTGAATTCTTGTGATGATTGTGCACACCTTGCGGAAGTCGCTTTACACTTCCTGCAAAGGAATTCTTACACTGTTCCTCCTGAGCTTACGAGTCGAAACAGACTCTGTCAATGCACTCCTTGTGGAATTTCTTACGCTATTTATTTTGAGCTTTACGAGTCGAAACAAACCCTGTCAACGCACTCCTTGCAGACTGTGTGCACACTTTGCACCAACTCATGAAGAAAAGAGATTTAAATTTTATGCAATCATTTCAGAGATACATACACTCGTAGCAAGATTCATTCATTCTTGAAAAGATTGATAACAACAATAGGGAAAATACAAACAACATAGTCTCACACATTTGGATCAATTTTCCTCTGTTATCTTCATTCAAATCAAGAAAATGGTTACAACTAAAATCAAACAACAACTAATGCTCAGAAACCTCTTCTTGCTCGCAACTCTCGTAACCCCTCTTTTAGGCATACAAAACCTCTCTTTATACAAAAGAAAACAAACTAACTACTATCTAACTGAAGTTACATCGAGACTAGGGTTAAACTCCCAAATCATGCGTGCTCATTTTGTCTATGCACGTGATCTTTCTCTTTTTTGTTTCTATCAGCTGCAAAAGATTTGCAGTACTAGCTAGCGTTTGAGACTTCGGATTGGTTCTCAGGCGCTGAGTTGTCCTGCCATGTGTAATTGTTGACGATGCTACTGCATCATACTCCCCTGGGAAAAAATTCATGGACTCCTGTCAGTAAGCTCCTGCACCTAATTTCCATGCTTCTCGATATCAACTTAACTCTCCCAACTGGAATCTTCTATTAGATGTCCCTTCCATTTGACCAGATATTCAAAATAGGTCTTCCTTCGGGTTTTATTACCCATCCTCTGATCAATGATGTTTTTCATCTGTGGTTTTTCTGCTATAGGAATTTGTTTCTCCCATTGAATATTCTCTTGATCTATTGATCCCTCTGTGCCATCCTTCCTGTAAGGATACAGGTCTGAAACATTGAATATGGGTGATATGCCCACATCATCTGGCAGCTCGATCTCATAGAAGTTTGCATCAAACTTCCTCAAGATCTTACATGGTCCTAACTTCTTCATCTTTAGATTGTTATATGTCCCCCTAAGGAACCTTTCCTTCTTGAGATGTGTCAAAACCTGATCTCCTACTTCAAATTGAAGTTCTCTACGGTGTTGATCAGCTCTGTGCATGTACTCTTGGTTAGAACTTTGCAACTGCCCTTTGATCTGGCTATGGAGCTTCTGCATTTTTGTAGAAAAATATTTTTCTCCCGCGCTTCTGATATCACTCTACTCCAAGTATCTCAACTCAGATACTCCCCATGGGTTTCATTCCATACAATATTTGGAATGGGCTCCTCCTAGTTCTCATGTTTGGTGAGTTGTTGTATGCGAATTCTACTTGTGGTAGAATCTGATCCCACTGATTATGGTGATCGGTGACCAGACTCCTCATTAGGTTTCCCAAACTTTTGTTTACCACCTCAGTCTGTTCGTCTGTTTGAGGGTGATAAGTTGAGCTAAAGGACAAATCTGTCCCTAAATTCTTCTACAGTGTTCTCCAAAAATGACCAACAAATTTGGTGTCTCTGTCTGAGACAATGCTTCTGGGTAGGCCATGAAGTCTCACAACTTCCTTAAAGAAAAGATTCACAACATGTGTTGCATCATTGGTTTTATGACATGGGATAAAGTGTGTCGTCTTTGAATATCTATCCACCACCACAAATACGGAATCACATCCTCTTTGTGTTCTTGGCAGTCCCAACACAAAATCCATGTTTATTGCATCCCAAGGCCTCTTTGGTATGGGAAATGGTTGATACGATCCACTGTTCTGTATTTTACCTTTTGCATGTTGGCAGATTCTACAACTGTTCACGAATTTTATCACATTTGTTCTCATACCTAGACAATAGTATGAACTGTTCAACTGTGCAAATGTCTTATCATGGCCGAAATGTCCATTCAATCCTCCACTATGTTTTTCCTTCAAAAGGTTATCCCTCATTGAGCATTTTGGTATTCACAATTGATTTCCCTTGAACAACAATCCCTCTTGAATCATATACTCTGTCCACTGACTCCTATCTCTCAGCACAGGATTTGTGCATGCTTCGTATGCTTCCTTGAAATTTGGATCATCACTGTACATTTCCTCCAGGTGTTCAAAACCTAAGGTCTTTACCTGAAATTTTTGCAGAATCAAACATCTCTTGCTCAAGGCATCAACAATTTTGTTATAATTTCCAACAATATGTTTTATGACAAAAGTAAAATTCTGCATAAACTCAATCCACTTCACATGCCTCTGATTCAATTTTTCCTGTTTGGTTATGAATTGTAAATCTTGGTTATCGTTATACAAGAAAAATTCTTGTGGAACAAGGTAATGTCTCCATTTCTTCAAGGGTTGAATTATGACATAAAACTCCTTATCATATGTGGAGTATTTTCTCTTAGTCTCATTCATCTTCTCGCTGAAGTAAGCAACAGTTTTATTGTCCTGGCTCAAAACTCCTCCAATTGCAATGCCACATGCATCACATCTCACCTGAAATGTCTTCCCAAAATTTGGCAAGACCATAATTGGTCGCTCTGTTATTTTCTCCTTCAATATATTGAAGCTCTTTTTGGCCTCCTCTGTCCATTTAAAATACTTGTGTCTTTTCTTCACTATGTCCATCATTGGTGCACAAATTCCACAATCTCTGATGAACTTCCTATAGAAACTCGTTAATCCATGGAATCTTCTTACCTCAAACATACTCCTTAGTGATGGCCATTCCTTGATTTATTTCACCTTCTCCAGATCCATCTTCAATTCATTTGAAGAGATCACAAAACCCAAGTAAATGAGTTTTGCATTCATAAAAGAGGACTTCTTCAGGTTTATCAAAAACTTCTCCCATTGTAGTCTCCACATCACTAGTGTCAGGTGCCTCAAGTGCTCCTTTCTAGTCTTGCTAAAGATCAATATATCATATAGATACACAACCACGAACTTGCCAATGAAATCGTTTAGTATTTCATTCATCAACCTCGTAAAAGTACTCAGGGCATTTGTTAGGCCAAATGGCATAACAAGCCATTCATACAAACCTTCATTTGTCTTAAAGGTTGTCTTCCACTCATCACCTTCTCTCATTCTAATCTTGTGATATCCACTTTTAAAATCTATCTTAGAAAAGAAATTCGCCCCACTTAAACTGTCCATCAAATCATCTATTCTTGGCAAAGGGAATCTATACCTGATAGTGATCTTGTTGATGGCTCTCAAGTCTGTACACATTCTCCATCCTCCATCTTTCTTTGGACTCAACACAGTTGGTACTGCACATGGACTCAAGCTTTCTCTGACCAAACCCTTGTCTAACAATTCCTGGACCTAGTTCTTTACCTCCTCATTCTCTCGAGGTGTCAATCTGTATGCTGCTTTGTTTGGCATGCTTTCTCCTGGTATCAAATCGATATGATGTCTGATACCTTTGATGGGTGGCAATGATTTAGGCAACTCATCTACCACTATGTCATAAAAATTATCTATTAATTCCTGAACTTCTTTAGGCAAATCATCCATCGAAGTACTTGTAAGGATAACTCTGGGTTTCCTCACTATAGCAAACTGCATCTCCTGTTCTTTCTTGACTTCTTTCAAGAGCTCCTTCCCGCTCATGAGAAGTATGTTTGTGTTAGCTTCCTCTTTCACTTTCTTCTCCTCTGTTGGAAGCAACATGTGTGTCCTACCATTCTTTTATAATTTGTATGTATTCTTCCTCCCATCATGAATGACATTTTTGTCAAACTGCCATGGTCTTCCCAACAGAATATGGCATACATCCATGGGAATTACATCACACAGGATTTCATCTCTATATCCTCCTATCTTAAATTCGACTAAGCATTGTTTAGAAACCATTACCTGGTGTCCTTTCTGCAACCATGAGACTTTATATGGCTCCGGGTGTGCAGTTTTCTCCAACTCCAATTTCTCAACCATCTCCGTGGATACTAAGTTATCAGTGCTCCCACTGTCAATGATCACCTTGCATACTCTATCTTTAGTCTTTCAAGTTGTCTTGAATAGGTTGTTTCTCTGTACAAGATTTTTAACTTCTGCCTTTGGTTTTAGGAGAACCTTCCTCATCATCAGGGATGTTCCATCCTCTTCTCCTTCTGCTTCAACATTCCCTCTTTGTGATTCTAAAATGTGAGATTATCCTCCTTCTTTATTTTTCTCGGGCATTCCCAAGACACGTGCCATGTCTTTCCACAGGCATAACACCTTATTCCTCCTCTGACTCTTCCTCTATAAGAATTTCTTCCACCAGCCTGTCTTCCTCGGGAACTTCCTCCTCTTTTTGAGTGACTGTGTGGAGTTTCAGCCTCGTCCTTGGAGTTTTGCGCTTTGTCATGGGAAACTCCCTTGCCTCTGTTCGGGACTGAGATTTTACCCCTACCTCGTTGGCTTTGTTTTATGACCAACTTATCTTCTGCCTTCAGCATGAACTGATAAGCATCCTCTACTGTCCTTACTGACATCATGTTGAGCTCACCCTGAATTTCATACCTCAGGCCATTTATATACTTGACAACTTTTTCTTCATCCCTTTCTCTTTGTCCAGCTCTGATGTTCATCTTGTAGAAATCCTCTATGTATTCTTTGATTGTCATACCCTTCTGCTTCAGGTTCTGCAGCTTCCTAAACAGACTAATTTGATAATCTCTGGGCATGAATTTAGCCTTCAACTTGGCTACCATTCTGTCCCAATTCTTTATCTTTTGTTTTCCTTTTCTCCTCCTCTCAACCTGCAGTTCATCCCACCACAGCATTGCATGTCCCTTAAGCCTGGTGACAGCATGTCTCACCCTTTTCTCCCCGTCAACATCTTCATAATTGAAATATTTTTCCATGGACCTTATCCAATCCAGCAGCTCTTCTGCATCCAAATTTCCTTCATACATTGGGACCTCTATCTTGGCTCTAGCCCCCAATCTAACAATTGCTCTTAGCAAGCGTTCTTCGGCAATGTGTTCTCCTGCATCTTCTTTGACCTCTTCATCTTCGCTCTCCACATCATTGATGTCTCCAGCATCAACTTCTCTTCTCTGTGTTGCTTCCATCGCTTCCAACCTTGCAAGAAGTTCTCACATCTCCCTTTCTACAACACGATTGGCTAAAGGTGGCTCTACTCATCTCCTCGATGGCATTGTGTTGACTTTCCTTACACACAGGGTATAATTTCGAGTTTTTTTCCTCCTTTCCCTTACATGTTGTCTGCAAGAAATTTTTTAGCTCTGATACCACTTGATGCAGACCCCCCTTCTCTCTTAAGGGTTGTGCGACCTCCCGAACTAGGATCAATCAAGAAACTAAGTCTAATTGACTCTTTGTCCCTTTAGGAACCTCAATTAACTGAATAGGCCCCCTTCTTCTTAAGGCGCAGGTTCTATGGAACCCGTGGGCTCTTCCATAACACTTTAAATATTCAGTGTAATTAGGCGCTAGCTCTCCTCTAGCTAAGCCCCTTCCCTCACGTGACCGTTGGCGGTGACCCCGCGCTTGAGTGAAAGGCACGTCATGATTTCGCGTTTCGTGACTCTAGGAGTGTTGCTACCTCCATTCTCCTGATATCCAAAATTCCGATGGAACTAGATCAACGGTATAGATCTCCTTTGATCGACGACTATGATCAAGTCAAGGTTTCATGTTTCATGACTTTGGAGATTGGCTCACCTCTGTTCTTCTGATTCCCAATTTCCTGATCACGTCAGATCGACGCCTCATGACCTTTCTTGATCCAATGGCTCAGATCAAGTCATGATTTCACGTCTTGTAAGTTCTCACAACCCTACCATTGACTTCTTCGAGTCACAAGCCAGTGAAGTGTTGATCTCTCACCATGTGCCCTCCTTGACAAATGGACGGTCCCGAAGATTTCATAACTTTGTAAGTTCATTCCTCCTGTGCACCTTCAGAGGTATATCGTTAGTGCACTTTACCTTGATTGAACAGTTATGATCCCTTTGTGCATAGATTGGACGACTGAAATTGATCCTTGGCGCTCTGATCGAACGACTGAGATCTTTTTCCTGGTGCTTAGATCAGATGGTTGAAATCTTTCCTCCTGAACTTACTAGTTCTTCGGACTTAGCAGATTTTGGAAAGATGTAAAGTCTTTGACCTTTATTCTTCCTGTGAGTTCGTTTATTGAATCTTGTTTGCATGTCTTGGAAAGTGTGATCCCTCCTGAGCTTGGTCCTTCCCAAGATTTTGATCTCCCAACACTTCATGTTTTTCTGGGAAATTCTTCAACCTCATATTAGAAGATTCTCAAAAAGAATCCTTTCCCATTGTCCTGGAGTTTCTCTATTCTTTATTCTTCGACTTCTTTACATAATTGCTTCGACTCTTTGTTGAATTCCATATCTTTGCACTCCTTGCAACAGATCTTTACACAAGGTCTTGAATTCTTGTGACGACAGTGCACACCTTGCGGCAGTTGCTTTATACTTCCTGCAAAGGAATTCTTACACTGTTCCCCCTGAGCTTACGAGTCGAAACATAATTTGTCAACGCACTCCTTGCAGACTATCTTACACTATTTCTTCTGAGATGTATGAGTCGAAACAGACCCTGTCAACGTACTCCTTGCGGACTGTGTGCACACTTTGCACTGGCTCACAAAGAAAAGTGATTTAAATTTTATGCAAGCATTTTAGAGCTACATACACTCGTAGCAAGATTCATTCATTCTTGAAAAGATTGAAAACAACAATAGGGAAAATACAAACAACACAGCCTCACACATTTGGATCAATTTTCCTCTATTATCTTCATTCAAATCAAGAAAATAGTTACAACTAAAATCAAACAACAACTAATGCTCAGAAACCTCTACTTTCTCGCAACTCTCGTAACCCCTCTTTTGGGTGTACAAAACCTCTCTTTATACAAAAGAAAAAAAACTAACTACTATCTAACTGTGGTTACATCGAGACTAGGGTTAAACTCCCAGGTCACGCGTGCTCATTTTTTCTATGCACGTGATCTTTCTTTTCTGTTTCTATCAACTGCAAAAGATTTGCAGTACTGGCTAGCGTTAGAGACTCTAGATTGGTTCTCAGGCATTGAGTTGTCCTGCCATGTGTACTTGTTGATGATGCTCTTGCATCACATGTCCTTTAGATAAGACATGACTTTTGATTTATGATGTGTTTAATTATTATATTTACTTATTATTAATTATATCTATTTCTATATATATATATATATATATATATATATATATATATATATATANTATTGTGTTCATAATAGAAATATGAAGCCTTCAGTTGGAAGCCAGAGTATGACCAATCCTTTGATAACCTCAAAGAAAAGTTGAGTACTTCCCCTATTCTTATATATTTGAATTGGAATGTGGAATTTCATGTACACATTGATGCTTCTGGTATTGTTTTGGGAGCAATCCTTGCACAACCTGGTGAAGGAAATCCGGATCATCCTATCTACTTTTCTAGCAGGAAATCTTTCTCAGGTCGAGCGCAAATACACTATCGCTGAAAGAGAAGGTTTGGCAATGGTTTATTCTTTAAAAAAGTTTAGACATTATTTGTTAGGAGGTCATTTTAAATTCTTTACTAATCATTATGCTCTAAAATATTTGGTTAACAATCTTGTGTTAGAAAGCACAATTTGTAGATGGTTGTTGTTGTTTCAATAGGTTTCCTTCAAAGTCATTGTTAATCCAGGAAAATAAAATGTTGGCCCTGATCATCTATCTTGATTAGAATCAGGTAAGAGTGGTGGAGTTGTTGATGGTCAACTCCTTGATGCAGATCTCTTTAGAATTTGATAAATCCTTGATTATCTTATTGACATTGCCTTGTTTCTCACTACTAGTACCATGCCTGAAGGGTATTCTGCAACTCATAAGTGACATCTAGTGGTCCTCACCTTAGACTATCAGTGGATCACAGGCCAATTGTATAAGTTGTGATTGGACAACATCCTTTGACAATATGTATTTGATCACGAGCAGCTCGAAATATTGTGGTAATGCCACTTTGGAGTTGTGGGAGGACACGTCATAGGGAAAGAGACTTCCCAGAAGATATTACATGAAAGATCATGGTGGACAACTGTCTTCAAAGATGCCAAAAATTATGCTAGGTCCTGTGATCTTTGTCAAAGGGTTGGTAAACTGTCGCACAAAGATGCGTTTCCCTTAAATATTGTTCGGGATATTCAAGAATTTGAGAAATGGGTAGTTGAATTCATAGGACCGATCAATCCACCATCCAAGCAATCGAAGGAAAGGTATATCATCATTGCTACCGATTATCTCACTTTTTGGGCTGAAGAAGAACTAGTTTGAGATTTCTCTATAGATAGTACAACCAAGTTTATTTTTTAGAACATCATCACTCGATTTGGATTCCTTTAGAGTTTGACCAATGATTAGGGTACACATTTCATCAGTGATATTGTAGACACTCTCACTTGTGAGTTATATATTCAACATCACAATAGTAGCCCACATCATCCACAATCAAACAACACATACAAATCCTTTAACAAGATTTTGTATCGAGGATTAACCAAGGTATGTTGAAAAACTAAAGATGACTAGGATGAAAGAGTCCCCGCAGTATTATGGGCTTATACGACTACTAAAAAGAAATTGCATAAGTATACTTCATTCCAATTGGTTTATGGTAGAGAAGTAGTTGTCCCCGTTGAGTTCGTCACTCCAAGATTATATATTGCACACGTTACTCAAATTAAAGATGAGGAATTAGTTGTGGAATGGGTTGTAGAGTTGTTTTCATTGGAAGAAGCCTGATTTTTGGATGATTTTCATCAAAATGTGAAAAAGGCTAGGTAGAAGGGTTGGCATGACAAGCATATTAAGACAAACAAATTTGCACAAGGTGATCAAGTTTTGTTGAACGACAATAATTATCACAAGTATTTAGGGAAATTACAAATGCATTAGCTCAGACCTTTTATAGTTGCATAAATCCATGAGTCTGGGGATATCATACTCACACAACTTGATGGCATTCTCTGTCCAATATGGGTGAACGGTGCACACCTGAAGCCCTACATTTTTTCTCAATAAGTGAAGTTTCACAACACTCCTGTCACCGGAGTGAATGCAGTAGGTAGGATTTTCAATTGTTTTTTTGTTTCCATTTTCTATCAATAAAATGGTGATGTGTCTAACTGTCACTTGTCCTAGAGTCTAGGTATTGTT
>ML791795.1:285980-332660 GCA_009831015.1 Picea engelmannii
AGCACTCTATGATCCCACACCTGCACCCTTTTCCATCATTTTTATTTCTTTACCAATGCAAGTTTTCCAATATGGTTCACACTTTCGGTTGGGGATCCCTTCCAAAATTCATTGTTCCAGAGGAATTTATTGATCCATGGGTGAAATTTCTAGTTGATATCCATGGAAAGGTTGAGAAAACTCGATTTCTCTACATTGACCTCATAGATGCATCACAATACCCTCAGATGGCTATCCATACATTCATGGATTGCTTGTCCCTACCAACCGATGAATTTCATCCGGAGTGGAAACTGTCCTTCATACCCCTCTGAGACACTACTTTGTTGAATTGTGGTTGAATTTGCACGACCTATCGTTGTTCAACATTACTGGAGAAGGTGCCCGGTGCACAAATTTTATCATCAGTTGAGTGCACAATGGTGCCTTATGGTTGGACAAGGCCTACTCCATCCACGTGGAAGACATTCACAAGTTGACTAGTTTATCCATGGAAGGGTAGGACATGATGTAAGGATTCCAAGGTCATGGAAGCATGACCGCAAAAAGGGTGAGATTAGCCTCTACGAAAAATATCGAATCGGGAGAGGGGGTCGCAAAGCACTCATTGACCAAATCAATGATGAGCAGGTCCATTGTGGTTGCTATTTAATTGCAATAAATTTCATGAAGAACTACTCGAGAGGTGAGTGCACACTCGATGCCATAACAATGGTTTATTTTAGAAAAAATGGAGCACCTTTGAATTGGTGTGAGTACCTCCTCATGAAAATGTTGCAGTCTTGCAATAATGTGCATGATCAAGCCACATACTTCATATATGGATACTTGTTGGTCACATTTGTTATGTGGAAGTGGCATCTACCTCAGGGTCAAAGCCTCTCCCATGATCCTAATAGGTATCACCAAGATATTTGACCCTTGGCACAGTCGCACTGTTGCAACTCATGTAAAAGACCATGACGCTACATTTTTACAATGGCACAATGACCTTGTTTCATCAGCAAAGTGGCCAGGGATTCTATAGATGCTTCTCAACCGGCATACCCACAACTTATGGTTCGACATGAACCGATACTTTACTTTTGTGAGAACTTTAGGTGAGGCTCCTTCAATTTTTCACACCCCTCCTCTACCTTTTTATCTGGATGAGGCAATTTTGGACAAGGAGATCACTACATGGCCTGGGGTCACCAAAGAACAGAAGATATCGAGCGTCTCATATACAATTCTTGCGATATCACAACAATTGATTTCAATACAGACTAGGGGTGCAGGCCCAACAACGATCGCATCAAAGAGAGAGTGGACACTGTCAATGTTAGACAATGAAGAGGAAGGAGAAGAGAAGACCTTACCTATGAAAATTCCACTCCCATTCCCGTTAATTTCATATGATGCCACTATTTATGGTAAGCAGATCCACAAAGTATTTTCTACTACTTTTCCTTGTAAGAAAATATGCCCTAGCTCTCCATCCATTTCCACCACTAACACCATTGTCACCAATGCTACTCCCGTTTCTTCCCTTCTACCACCAACTCACACCACCACTCCCATTCCTTATTTTGTTCCCATAATCACTACTATCAACGAACCATTAGTCAATACCTAATCCATTCCCATCATAGAGGAGCTCACCCATAAACTACCTAGTTCAGATGCAGATGCCCCATCCTCCACTCCTTCGTCCCCGAACCACACTCATATCAACACTATTGAACACATGTCTATTTTCCCTTTCACGACGACTAAAAGACCCATAGTCCCCATTCCATCCACCATCCCCAACAGTTTGCAAATCCATGTTCCACTTGACACCCTTCCTAAGAACAACCCCAATACTGAACCAACTAAGGTACCAAAGGTGCAAGAGAAAATGGATCAAGATCGTTGCATTGACAAGATGGACACCTAGGAGGACACTCATTCTACGCATAGCACAAGTTCGGTCAAGGAACATATTGAGTCATTATTGTAGGATCCACAACAATGTTGTGTAATATTAGAATTGTGCCTAGAGTGCACCAACATCAATGGGACACTTCCTCCATAGGTCCATGATAGGATTGCCCGCAACCTTCACACTATTTCGCCTAGTCTTGGAAGTGTTGGCAACCCTAGTATGTCTGAGCAATTTTTCACCAGTGGCCAACCACTGGCTTCATGGTTTCCCTTGGATCTATCCCTCACCAATGGTGAGCTTGCAGCCAGGTCTACACTGCATCTCATGACTCTTATGTGAGCATCCACAGATAATCTTGAGTAGAGACTTGTCACTACATAACAAACAAACAAAGATCTTACACAACAATCACAATAGTTGTGTCAAGCTATCATTGTAGCCACTTTAGCTAGGGATCATGAGCATGGGTTTTGAACATAGGTCGAGTCCAATATTGCGATTGTTTTTGACAAGTTTCTCCAAGTTTGTCCCACATTCAGATAGATTTCTCCAGAGCTCCCTAAGGATATCACCTCAGTTGTGCCTTCACAACGACTTGAGCTCATTTTTTATGCATGGTCAGTTGGCTATGAAGACCGAAAGACTCGGCTTGCTGGAACAATGAAGTAATCCAGTCGAAGAGTTGTGCGCATAGTTCAACAAGATGAACACAAAATCCAAATACCTCACTGACCCGGTTGAGCAGGCAACCAAATTTGCAGAGATCCAAGTTGTGGACAAAATACTGGATGCTCTGGATGAGTCTGCTCGAGCATCCAAGAAAGAGATTAGATACTTTCGCTTTGTGGTGAAAGATACATATGTCTGGATGAAATAGTTTGATTTTGTTGCAGTCACTGAATGGACTACACTACTGGATACTAAGCCCAAGGAGCCTAATGTGACAGTCGCACAAGATTTTGTTATGGGAGCCTCGATTTTATCGAGAAAATGGTAGGATCATGTGGACCATTACAACAAATTCTACCATCAAGCCCTCACAATTGTGCCTAATTTGGACATCCATTTGTGGAAGGCCATGGGAAGGAAGCAAAAGGTTGAATCGAGACAAGTCCACGGTTGTGGTCGGGGCCTGTTGGGCCCTCCATTTTTTTATAAATGTCCATTTTTGGGAAATACCAATTTTTTGAGCAAAGTATTGCATGACCCATTGGAAAGTGGATAGTAGCATAAATTAGTTAGAAGAGATAAAATATAAATGAAAGTTTAACAGCAACGGAGACAATAAAATTCACCATGCGCCAGATGGACAAGTAGTTAGAAAAGAAGAAAAAACACTGGATTCCAACAGAAAAAGGCCGAAAAAGTAGAAGAAAAAGAAGTCCAAGAAGTAGTTAGGAGAATGGTATAGAGAGAAAGGCATTGTGACGAGGTACAAGGTTGGTTAGTTGATTGATTCGAAGAAAATAGTTCCATAGTTGATGAATGAACACACAGGAGAGATACATTGGTTTTGTTTTTATTTGGGTTGGGATTAAGTTATTACTATCATGATATTATTGTAATGGGTTTTTTGGAGGTTATTGTGCTTGCACAATAGGGTAGAGTCTATAATGAGTATCTGGGAATAAATTCCTATGCATAAGCTATTGTATGCGAGATGTACTCACTGTATGACAGTTTTGAGATGTTGATAATATAATGGAGTGTTTGGGCCCTAAAATTATATTATATTGTGTATGAATCTATGGTTTCTATGTTGTGCAATTACTTTTGTCATGTGTATTTAGCATTAAATCACTATCTATGAATGCATTTGCATGTTGATGTATGAATTTGAACATGGTAATGTCAAATCCAATGACGCGTTCTCCTTGACTCACTTCACCACACATGCCTCGACCGTGCTTCAGGTGAAACCTCCTTCCCTTGCAAAAGGTTGAACATGTTAGCGCTCCTAGAATATAGCGGTACCCTTTTTTGGTAACCCCTAATAACCTGGGTCTTGATTTTGTGCCAACAACCTTCTCCAATGGTAATGTCACCTAGCTCTACGAAGGGTCATTACATGTGGAATACTCATAAAATTAAAAAAAATCTCCTAACATGTCCTATAGCTTACCAGCTACAGGAAGACACATGGATTTAACCATTTTTTGATACCATTAATTTAAAAGCAACTACAACATGCTAAATTAACATAAATGTAGCTAATAATTTCATCATAGCAACATCTAATTCATTCTCATACACAAAGTTAATACAGGACAATTAAACCATAAATGAAACACACAAAAAAGATAAACACTTATTTTTTAAAATCGATTGTGCAACCAACTCATTGGGACGATAATTCCACCCAACCATAGACTTGTTGTTCTAGATATCAGCAACAATTCACCCCCAAGTTGGGGCTAGAAATCCACAAAAGAAGGTAGTCCCTCTCTGTCCACTCACTAATCATAAAATTCCACAACCCCATGACATTCTCCTACAACTACCCCAATTTTCCCTTGACTCTCTTCCTCTTGACCTGCCCCACCCAAGGAAAGTACCCCTTCATTGCTCTCAATCCATCGGGAATCTCATTTGTTTATCAGGATCTCTCTGGAATAAGTAACCAAGAATCTCGCTACTAGGAAACTCAAGGGAACTCACTTCTAGGAAACAAAACAACAACAAGCTTGTTTCTCCAGTGCAACTCACACAGGATTTCACTCTTCAAGAATGACAACCTCATTCTTCTGCAATCTTGACAACTTGCTTCTTTATTCTTCAACTCCAAAAATTCTCAAGAATTTATCCTCCATAGTTTATCTAGCTCCAATTCTCTTCCTACATGTTATATGCTTGTTGTTAATGAAAAAAACACGGGTGTCTAATTCTTCCCCCTTGGCCATACATATTTTTCCTCCCTTTTGCTTGTTTGCTTGACTTACACTATTCCCTAAATTGATTTTAATTCAACCCCATGCTCCCAATAAATATGTAATGTGACTCCTCACACCCACCCTCTTACATGCATTCAATGATTGGGTTCTTCTACACTCAAGGGAAAATATAAGGTTCACTCAACACATTAAAATCATGAAAAATATTTGGGAATTAAACTCATGGGTAAAACCCCCTTTTTAGACCCCTCGTCTCTTGTGTATTAATCAACCCCCATCTCTATCCATGTTCCCGAGCAGGTGGCATCACATTTTATTTATTAAAATGTAGAAATACAATTTGCATATACATTACTTGGCCATAGCCACATTCATATCTACATTATGCATTAATTAAACTAGGGATTATAGTGGGTATATTACACCAACGGGTAGGTCGACTAGGGTTTGAGAGGAGGGTTTTTTTCCTATATATGCACATTAGAACGTAAATGAAAGGGTTAGACAATTCACTATTGGAGATAGTGTTAGCAGTAGAAGACCTCTCATTCTCTCATCCACGGGATCTTGACCAACACCTCCATTGCAAGGAAATTAATGGAAACTTGACACCTATGACTCTTTATGATGCAAACAATCCCCCAGGTAATACGTGATTTGATATAGTTATGCTTTATTCTAGATCTCTAAATTTCTTGGTCATTTGAGTTAATTTTTTTTGTGATGTAGTGTGGTTTCATGCATTTACTTTGAATATATTTCATTTAAAGTGAATTTCCTTCATATATTATTCATTTACTTTCGTTGTTATACGTGTATATGGAATCTGATATCAACCATTAAAACCATCATTTAAATTATCCCAATTGTTTTCGAACAATCCAAGAGTGAATTTTAGTGTGTTGATCATCTTTGGAATACATGCATAAATATTATTCTAAACAACAACATACATCTATTAGGAACACCCCCTTGAGGCTAGGATATTAACAATCCAAATGGAAAGGTTTCCAACTGTGACAGGGTTGGTTGTCTAAAATTGTTAGTAAAATTTGTTTGTGCATGTTTGTATGGTAACAATAACATAGCATTATCACAAAGATAGTAGTATCAACTATATCTACAAAACCCTAGATAGGTAAATAATGAAAAACCCTAGATCAACCAAGGAGATCCAACAAGAATGAATCCCTCAAGATAGTCCTCCAAGGCAAGCCATATGTTCTCCTCTTATTCTTCTTCACCAAATACAACCTAGGATTTCATCTCAAAATGCTAATCTCTAATTATCCAAGGGATGAAACCCTAACCCTTGACTTCAATATGTTCCAAGCACATCAAGAAACCCTGTATACTCCAAGAGAGAGAGAGGGATGAAGTACAAATGAAGATAAAAGAGAGAGAGATGATGACTAGTGCACTCATCTTAGTCACATCTCTACACAAGAGTGAATAAGAATGAGTGAATGAAGGAATCTCTCCTTTCTCAATATATGAGAGGTAAAGGGGGCCAATAATACATATGTTGGCCAATGCCATTACAAGAAACCTACAATAACACATGTAGGATCACATATGTGGAGTGATACAATCCAAGGGTACACATGTCAAGATTTAAGGTGATGTTATACAAAATGAGGGCTCCAAGGTGATGTAGCTACACAAGAGGCATCCACACTCCTCTGACACAAGCCCACAAGGATTACATCGATCATCCTAAGCCATGTGCTCCACTGGGTCCACTCACTTGCATGAACATTGTCACAACCAGGTGTCCTCAAGCCAACTCTAGGACTCCATATAAGAATCCAAGCAACCCCATTCTATATAGGGCCTAATGCCCTCCTCCAAGATGCACAACACTCATCCTCCTAAGTAGAGTGTTCTCCAAGAAATCAATCATATCCATGTGACCATCATGAAGGATCTCACCAAAGCTATGAAGAGAACTCCAACATCCTATGGAAGAATTTTAAGCAAGCACCCACCTGAGGTCAAGCAACCATTGAGTATGTTATTTGTTAGCACGGTCATTTTTTCAGTTAGAGTCAATATTAGATGAGTCATGATCCATGTGTCAAATCGTGTGATGGCAGGTACCAAAAAATGATTGGATTGAAGTCAGCAAGTGGTTGATTTGGCCCTTGGAATTGGGAAAGGGCGTCATAATCAAACATGTGTAAATGGTAAAGGTCTTTTCCCAAAAGGTCGGGTTTTGTCATAAGGGGGGGATTTTACATGCCAAAGGTCGAAAAAAGTTGTTAGAATAAGGGTCACATCGGCAAATATAACGACCATCATCACCTCATTATGAAGTCAGGAAGGATAAGAAATCATGACGCTTATATCACATATACTATACAACTCTTATCATATGTACTTTACACACTCCGAAGTGTACCCATCATGCGAATGTTCTATGCAAATCTTCGGCCCGCTTCAAAACTTCTCGTCACCATGGATTCAGTGTCCTTTGTCATGATTCCATCCCTCACCCGTTCAATTATAAATGTCATTCGTTCTGCATGTATTTTATTTACCAGTCGAGCTTATGAGTTGTCTGTAACTTTTCCTGCAAGCCCTGAGTTTCTTGTTGCGTGGAAGCCCATTTCAATCAACTATGTCACAAAATAGGTCAATCAAGATTGACGCATTTTGTCCATCTTAAATCAAAGTTTGGATCCTGCCGAAGTTGGTCACAAGTTAGTATGTCAGACGACAAGTCCTCTCAGAGTCATCCTCTCATCCTCAGATTTTTTGTCACGCCCAAATTCTCTTTTGCGCTCCCCTACTACAACAAGATTTTCATCGTCATTGTCACGACGTCGACCCGTTCCTGCAATGAGAGTATTTTTGGTGCCTGGGGGTCATGCAGTGAATTCCAAAAGTCATTCTCGCTTATCGCGCAAAGTTCTGCTACTGCCCCTCCGACGGGTCTGGGCTAAGAATATCATTATCCATTTGTCGCACAAAGGGGGTGCCATCTTCACTATCGCATGTGCAGAATAAACACGTATTGCACCATGATGACATCCCAAAACATAAGGAAAGGGGCGCGAAGTGCCAGAACTATGAGGTCTAAGCCTCAAGACTTGGCATTGATAAATGAAGATCCAAGTGTCAGAGAATATTTCAAACAGGTCGGATGCATGCTCTATTGCAAGAAAATCCAAGGATACAATGTGAAACTGACGGAACAGTTTGCGCTCAGATTTAACGAGTTTTACGCAGTTATTGCAAAAATCACATTCCGGGTGACGAAGGAAACTCTGTCAGCCACAACGAAGACCCCTCCGTGCGATGAAAGGTGGTATAAGGGCATGCCTTTGGATGTGCTATGCTACGAAGAATTCATCAAACCAAACTGTCTAAATGGGAAAATCAAAATGGGTTTTCCAAGTTGGTATCTACGAGAGCCTTTTCAGAAACTCTTGAAAGTGATTAGAAAGTATTTCACCTGTGAAAGAAGGTCTGACATAATAAACCCACACCATGTCATATTGTTGATGCATTTCATAGGAAAGAGGTCGTTGAACCTGCTTTTCTTCTTGCACCAAAGTCTAGGATGAATGTTAGATAGCATCTGAGATGAAGCAAACCAGCTAAAGAACAAAGTATTCCATATCTCACTAATCAAACTGTTTATAGTTGAGGAATTAGGGCGATGGGGCGAGAGCTGGGATTCGTTTCTACTTTCACCCGACATCCCCAGGGACCCCAAAGGAGATCCCCCTTTACCCACGAAAAAATAAACATCTCACAGTGCGGAGGCAGGGCTGCAGAAAAAGGAAATACAGTGGAAGCATCATCCCCCCCAACAGCCAATACCCAGGAAAATAGGTAGGCCAAGGAAGAATAGAGAGCCCGGGGACGCCCAAGCTCTGAGTGAACCACGCACCAAATCGGTTGCTGATAAGTTACTCATGCACATTGTTCAGCTGGAACCTGTCGAAGGTTCAAGCCAAGAAACCTACGACGGATGGAGAAGGTCAAACATTGAAAGCATGGATATTCATGATTCGTCGCAACAATTAAAGTAAGTGTAGCTCGCTATTGTTGAGTTGTACCAGAAAAACATGGATTTGAGTAAGAAGTTAGTGGAATGGACCGTCGAGACATCAGCATCACAGAGCCGAGAAGGGAATGTGAATTGGCTCAAGAGGAAGCTCAGAGAAGCACAAGACATGATCATCCAGCTGCGCGAAGCATAGAGAATGTCAGAGGAGAAAATCGCAGAGCATTTCAAAGAATGTGGAACAGACATAGAAACAGTCTACGCATCTCTAGACAATGCTCAAGTGAAGTTGAAGGGGAACGAGGTCTTGTGAAAATAGGTAAAGAATCTGAAAAGGCACAACTGGTCCCTCGAAAAAATGCTTAGAAATCACGATTGCAGATAAGGCCATAAACATAGTTGATCTAATTTGTTTTTGTCTTTTTGAATGTGGCGCGAAATTCCTTTCTCCCCGTGTCATGTTTCCTGTCGAGAAGTAAGGAATCTAATGTGTATCCGTGCGGTGGATATATGTCCCACAGATGCTGAAAATCCACCTGTCATGAAGGACAAATGTAGGCTAAATACAACAACTTTGAAGAAATGCGTTGTCCCCTGACCACCGTTGTCATCTTGGAAACACAAGCGATAGTCCACAGTTACTCGCCACATGCATAACACAACCAATCATCGTGCAACATCAATCAAAGTCGTTACACTGGGTGGCAGGATTCTGACAAAGCGCTCGACCATCCAGATAGCCTTTCAAAGGAGAAGCGTCGACACATCACTTCTTAACGATGAAATTTGGCTGATGACCGAACCATCATGGAAAATATGTCGGTTATTACATGACTGGGTWCAGTCAAGTTTCTATTCTTAGTAAGTTCCATTCGAAGGATCATCTGGMAAAGAATAATTAGAGCCTAATTTCTAGGAGCGGTAGTTGGGGGGCATGGCAGCCCAAGCGACACATCCTTTTTCTATATATTGTATCTTTTCAATGTAAAGGGGGTTGGTTGGATAGTAATGTAGACAATGACAGTTGAATGTAACTTTTGAACCTAATTGAAGTTTAATTCAAAGGTCATGAGACTTTGATGAAAAGATTCTAATGGTGGTGGTTTGATGTATTGTGATCTCTCTTATGTACGTGTTTCTTGTGTTCTGTATATCCATGTCTGTATTTTGTTTAAATCAGAACATTTTATAAGTCTAGAATTCATCGTGCGGTGATCTATACTTCACCATTTAGACACCTGTGTTTTCTTCTAAGTCATTTAGAATTCATCTCCAATTATTCTCTAAGTTACTTTATGTATTTTTCTCTTAGCCTTTATCCTCTAAATTTTTAGTCACCAAGTCATTTATTTCTCTGTCTTTCTGGAATTTGACTCCATGGCCCAAGGTTATGTATTCTCTTTCCAATAGAACCAGAAATATTGCACGAACGTGTTAAATCTAGCTGACAATTCAAAGCCATAATATTTATAGAGACAAAGTCTGAGAGAGAGCCCTCTCTGGGTCGGAAAGGCTAGTTTCAGGCCTTAAATTTGGTCTGTAGGTTACCTATGGAATTTGTTTCTTAGCAAAATGAATTTACGGAGTGTTATCACTATCTCCAATGTGCAAATACATCCCAAACCATCTCCCTTATGCAAAATTCATTTTGTACCATCTAGGAGTTGATCATACACCATGTACCCCAAATCTAATGAAGCATTTCTAAACATGGTATAAACACTTTTAGAGTAATTGTAAAGTTAATAGTGTTGTGGCCTCATTGCAAAGACATAGAGGTTGCACCAACATTCCAATCATGTGCTTGTTACACTAGCACCTTTTCAAGGAGTATCACAACATAATAGAACATTTCACATTGGTGCAAATTAATTGATAATATAGTAGAAGTTTGGTAGTTCTTGTGTGGGAAATAGATCCTCTTTCTCATGACCTTGTCTCTTCCACATCTCCCTCACATTGTACAATATTTTAATAGTAGATAGGGATTTGAATGAACATAAGACAAAATAATTTTTATTCCCTCAGCATAGTTATTTATGTTCCTCAATTCCTTATATCAAAACTTGAACTTCTTCAATTTGATCTTTATGTTGCCCATTTAATTTTCTACTCAATTACTACCCAACAATGGGCTAATATGTTCTATATTGTATGTTTGATACATGAACTATTATGAGTTACACCATAATTAGTTGACTATGTATGAGTTTTTTTTGTATGCAATTGTTGTTGTTGTGAGTGTTTTCCACATATACTCTTGATAATCGTTCTCATGGATCAAATTGGTATTAACATCATATTCACATGTGATTGCAAAGTTATTTGCATATAATGTGGTGAAAAATCATTCTCAAACAAAGGACATGGAAGATAAATCTTAGAGCAGACTTGAGGCACATGATAAAGGAATTTCCCATTGTGATTAGATGGTTAGATGAGGCTGGAGAACAACTCCAAAACAGAGAAGAGATATAAGTTACAAAATAAATCCTTATAGAATACGAGAACCTCCTGTAAATACCCCAATACATTCATACTTCCAAATCACATGTCCATATATCCGTAATGACTATATTGACCTTTATATATATCTATGCTCACTCATTTCACATGTGTCCCTTTATTAGGTTGACCCATATCACATATAAATTTACCCCATTACACATACATTTACCCAACTACACATGCATTTACCCCCATTTATGCTACTCTTTAGATCATATCACTAACCATACACCATGCATCCCACATCTCATGAAGCACCCCCAAACGTGGTGTAAACAATTTCATGGTAACCCTGAAGGCTATTAGAGGGTTCCATTTGGTTATATTCTAAGCCAATATTAACCACAAGAGAACATCGATTACGCTGTGACACAATTTGTGAGGTTCTAATCTAGTGGAAGGATACATAGTTGGATGACACCACACCTAGGGACCAATAGCGATTTTACAGTAGTTTCCACACCTCTAGCTTTGAAAGAAACTATGTTCTTCAAGGGGGAACACATCTTAGGACCCTAGCCTAACCTCCCTACTTTGGGGGTATTAAGAGTTAGTAATTAATGTACAATTATATCCTCTTTGCATAAGTCCCATTAGGTAGTTACTTAATGTGAAATGGTCATCTTTATTCAATAAGGCCCACTAAGTGGTTGGTACACATTAGTGATGAGACCACAAGTAGTCTAAGAGAAAATATTTATAGAGATAGAAAGTCATGGAATGTTTCATCAAGTGTTTTTATTGTAGTATAGCTCCACTCAAAGGAGGTTTCCTCCTCAATGAGGCATGTACACATTTGTCTCTCTTTTTTAGATTATTTTTCCTCTTATATACTATCTTGTAGCACATATTTATGGAGTAATTGCTCAATTTTCATTGTTTATGTGGGTTAAGTACGTTACAAAGTTGATTAACATTGATGCTATAAGTTCCACACAAGGAAACATCAATGTCATTGATAACACAGAAAATTCATTCGATGGATATCATGCAATAGAATATAACAATAAATCTTTGAAAGAAGGGTGAATTATAGCATTAAATAAGTTTCATTATGAAACTAATGTAAGTGTGAAGGACATTACAAAGAAGAAAATTGTAGGTTGTTTATGAATAAAAAACCAAACTTTTTATAGAAGGAACAAGGAGCAAACTAAATTTCAATACCTAATTATATGTTTGAATAAATTTCTTTGACGTCAATCAACAATCCCATAGCCTTGGCCTAGAGCATGTAAATTTTTTTTCCATCGGTATATTGATCAAGAAGGATATTTTTAGTGCAGTGTTTGAGATTGGAAGACAACAAGATTTTATCTATGAAGCAATAATGAAGAAGCATATTTTTTTCACAAGCATGCATCTCGAACCCTACTCATTGGGTTATCTCAACAAGAATAAGGACCAACACATCCAACATAAGTTAGAAGTGAAGTTCACAATATCTACAAAATATATTGGTTATATGGAGTTTGGTGTACCCTTGGATGTGTGTGGAGTCACTTTTGGCAACCCAAATCTATCGGATCATGATGTTATCTAACATTGACACAAGAAATAGTATAGACTCGTAAAACATGGATAATCCTATGTTGTGGGATGGTAGATTGACCCAACACATTAAAATTCATGCAGTGGAGGCTCTTAAATTAATCAAGGCCTCAAATAAATTTTATTCACTTGTGTTGTAACTAGTGGAGGAAGAGAAGGCTTCCCTCACCACATTTTATAGAAAATTCTAAAAAAACATTGAGGACTAGTTCCATTTGTTTATGCAATTATGCAAAGACTCAACATAATAAAAATGGAAGTTTCTCGGAGAATAAAAACAACTAAACAACTAAACAATTTGATCCATATTTATGTGGTTTGTTCCAAGAACCACAAGGTATTCTTTTTAATCTTGTAAATGAACACTTTTTTAATCTACTAGGAGTTTTTCTACCCAAATGAGGCATTAAAAAACTTCGTTGTTGGAAAATGAATAGATAAATACAAATACAAATACAAATAATGAAAATCCCTAGCTCAACCAAGGAGATCCAACAAGAGTGAATCCCTCAAGCTAGTCCTCCAAGGCAAGCCATATGTTCTCCTCTTATTCTTCTTCACCAAATACAACCTAGGATTTCATCTCAAAATCCTAATCTCCAATTATGCAAGGGATGAAACCCTAACCCTTGACTTCAATATGTTCTAAGAACATCAAGAAATCCTATATACTCCAAGAGAGAGAGAGGGATGAAGTACAAATGAAGATAAAAGAGAGAGAGATGATGACTAGTGCACTCATCTTAGTCACATATCTACACAAGAGTGAATACGAATGAGTGAGTGAAGGACTCTCTCCTTTCTTAATATATGAGAGGTAAAGGGGGCCAATAATACATATGTTGTCCAATGCCATTACAAGAAACCTACAATAACACATGTAGGATCACATATGTGGAGTGATACACTCCAAGGGTACACATGTCAAGATTTAAGGTGATGTCATACAAAATGAGGGCTCCAAGGTGATGTAGCTACACAAGAGGCATCCACACTCCTCCGACACAAGCCCACAACGATTACATCGATCAACCTAAGCCATGTTCTCCACTAGGTCCACTCACCTACATGAACATTGTCACAACCAGGTGTCCTCGAGCCAACTCTAGGACTCCATATAAGAATCCAAGCAATCCCATTCTATATAGGGCCTGATGCCCTCCTCCAAGATGCACAACACTCATCCTCCTAAGTAGGGTGTTCTCCAAGAAATCAATCATATCCATGTGACCATCATGAAGGATCTCACCAAAGATATGAAGAGAACTCCAACATCCTATGGAAGAATTTTAAGCAAGCACCCACCCGAGGTCAAGCAACCATTGAGTATGTTATTTGTTAGCACCATCATTTTTTCAGTTAGAGTCAATATTAGATGAGTCATGGTCCGTGTGTCAAAGCGTGTGATGGAAGGTACCAAAAAATGAATGGATTGAAGTCAGCAAGTGGTCGATTTGGCCCTTGGAGTTGGGAAAGGGCATCAGAATCAAACATGTGTAAATGGTAAAGGTATTTTCCCAAAAGGTCGGGTTTTGTCATAAGGGGGGGATTTTACGTGCCAAAGGTCGAAGAAAGTTGTTAGAATAAGGGTCACGTCGACAAATATAACGACCATCATCACCTCATTATGAAGTCAGAAAGGATAAGAAATCACGACACTTATATCAAGTATACTATACAACTCTTATCATATGTACTTTACACACTCTGAAGTGTACCCGTCATGCGAATGTGCTATGAAAATCTTTAGCCTGCTTCAAAACTTCTCGTCACCATGGATTCAGTGTCCCCTATCATGATTCCATCCCTCACCCATTCAATTATAAATTCCATTCGTTCTGCATGTATTTTATTTACCAGTCGAACTTATGAGTCGTCTGTAACTTTTCCTGCAAGCCCTGAGTTTCTTACTACGTGGAAGCCCATTTCCATCAACTATGTCACAAAACAGGCCAATCAATATTGACTCATTTTTTCCATCTTAAATCAAGGTTTGGATCCTGTCAGAGTTAGTCACAAGTTAGTATCTCAGACAACAAGTCCTCTCGGGGTCATCCCCTCATCCTCAGATTTTTTGTCACGCCCAAATTCTCTTTTTCACTCCCCTACTACGACGATATTTTCATCGTCATTATCACGACGTCGACCCGTTCCTGCACCGAGAGTCTTTGTGGTGCCTAGGGGTCATGCAGTGAATTCCAATAGTCATTCTCTCTTATCGCGCAAAGTTCTGCTACTGCCCCTCCAATGGGTCTGGGCAAAGAATATCATTATCCATTCTTCGCATGAAGGGGGTGTCATCTTCACTATCGTGTGTGCAGAATAAACACGCATTGCACCATGATGACAACCCAAAACATAAGGAAAGGGGTGTGAAGTTCCAGAACTATGAGATCTAAGCCTCAACACTTGGCATTGATAAATGAAGATCCAAATGTCAAAGAATCTTTCAAACAGGTTGGATGCATGCTCTATTGCAAGAAAATCCAAGGATACAATGTGAAACTGACGGAACAGTTCGCGCTCAGATTTAATGGGTTCTGTGCGGTTATTGAAAAAATCACATTCCAGGTGATGGAGGAAACTTTTTCAGCCACAACGGAGATCCCTCCGTGCGGTGAAAGGTGGTATAAGGGCATGCCTTTGGACGTTCTATGCTACGAAGAATTCATCAAACCAAACTGCCTAAACAGGAAAATCAAAACGGGTGTTCCAAGTTGGTATCTACGAGATCCTTTTCAGAAACTCTTGAAAGTGATTAGAAAGTATTTCACCTGTGAAAGAAGGTCTGACAGAATAAAACTGCATCACGTCATATTGTTGATGCATTTCATAGGAAAGAGGTCGTTGAACCTGCCTTTCTTCTTGCACCAAAGTCTAGGATGAATGTCAGATAGCGTCTGAGATGAAGTAGACCAGCTAAATAAGGAAGTATTCCATATCTCACTAATCACACTATTTATAGTTGAGGAATTAGGGCGATGGGGCAAGAGCTGGGATTCGTTTCTACTTTCACCTGGCATCCCTAGGGACCCCAAAGGAGATCCCCCTTTACCCACGGAAAAATAAACATCTCACAGCGCGGAGGCAGGGCTGCAGAAAAAGGAAATACAGTGGAAGTCTCGTCCCCCCAATAGCCAATACCTAGAAAAATAGGTAGGCCAAGGAAGAATAGAGAGCCCGAGGAGGCCCAAGCTCCGAGTGAACTGCGTGCCAAATCGATTGCTGATAAGTTACTCATGCGCGTTTTTTAGCTGGAACCTGTCGAAGGTTCAAGCTGAGAAACCTACGACAGATGGAGAAGGCCAGACACTGAAAGCATGGATATTCGTGATCCGTCGCAACAACCAAAGTAAGCGTAGCTCGCTATTGCTGAGTTGTACCAGGAGAACATGGATTTGAGAAAGAAATTAGCAGAAAGGACCGTCAAGACATCAGCATCACAGAGCCAAGAAGGGAATGTGAATTGGCTCAAGAGGAAGCTCAGAGAAGTGCAAGACATGATCATCCAGTTGCGTGAAGCACAAATAATGTTAGAGGAGAAAATCGTGGAGCATTTCAAAGAATGTGGAACGGCCATAGAAACAGTCTGCGCATCTCTAGAAAATGCTCAAGTGAAGCTGAAGGGGAACGAGGTCTTGTGAAAATAGGTAAAGAATCTAAAAAGGTGCAACTGGTCCCTCAGAAAAATGCTTAGAAATCACGATTGCAGATAAGGCCATAAACATAGTTGATCTGATTTGTTTTTGTCTTTTTGAACGTGGTGCGAAATTCCTTTCTCCCCGTGTCATGTTTCCTGTCAGGAAGTAAGGAATCTAATGTGTATCCATGCGGTAGATATACATCGTGTAGATGCTGAAAATCCACCTGTCATGAAGGACAAATGTAGGCTAAACAAAATAGTTTTGAAGAAATGCGTTGTTCCCTGACCGTCGTTGCCATCTTGGAAACACAAGCGACAATCCACAGTTACTCGCCACATGCATAACACAACCAATGATCGTGCGACATCAATCAAATTCGTTACACTAGGTGGCAGGATTCTGACAAAGCGCTCGACCATCCAGATAGCCTTTCAAAGGAGAAGCGTCAACACATCACTTCTTAACGATGAAATTTGGTTGATGACCGAACCATCATGGAAAAGACGTCGGTTATTACATGATTGGGTACAGTCAAGTTTCTATTCTTAGTAAGTTCCATTCAAAGGATCATCTGGCAAAGAATAATCAGAGCCTAATTTCTAGGAGTAGTAGTTGGGGGGAATGGCAACCCAAGCGACACATCCTTTTTCTATATATTGTATATTTTCATTGTAAAGGGGGTTGGTTGGCAAAGTAATGTAGACAGTGACTGTTGAATGTAACTTTTGAACCCGATTGAAGTTTAATTCAAAGGTCATGAGACTTTGATGAAAAGATTCTAATGGTGGTGGTTTGATGTATTGTGATCTCTCTTATGTACGTGTTTCTTGTGTTCTATATATCCATGTCTATATTTTGTTTAAATCATAACATTTTATAAGTCTAGAATTCATCGTGCAGTGCTCTAGACTTCACCGTTTAGACACATGTGTTTTCTTCTAAGTAATTTAGAATTCATCTCCAATTATTCTCTGAGTTACTTTATGTATTTTTCTCTTAGCCTTTATCCTCTAAATTTTTAGTCACCAAGTCATTTATTTCTCTCTCTTTCTGGAATTTGACTCCATGGCCCAAGGTTATGTATTCTCTTTCCAATAGAACTATAAATACTGCACGAACGTGTTAAATCTAGCTGACAATTCAAAGCCATAATATTTATAGAGACAAAGTCTGAGAGAGAGCCCTCTCTGGGTCGGAAAGGCTAGTTTCAGGCCTTAAATTTGGTCTGTAGGTTACCTCTGGCATTTTTTTCTTAGCAAAATGAATTTACGGAGTGCTATCACTATCTCCAATGTGCAAATACATCCCAAACCATCTCCCTTATGCAAAATTCATTTTGTACCATCTAGGAGTTGATCATACACCATGTACCCCAAATCTAATGAAGCATGTCTAAACATGGTATAAACACTTTTAGAGTAATTGGAAAGCTAATAGTGTCGTGACCTCATTGCAAAGACATAGAGGTTGCACCAGCATTCCAATCATGTGCTTGTTACACTAGCACATTTTCAAGGAGTATCACAACATAATAGAGAATTTCACATTGGTGCAAATTAATTGATAATATGGTAGAAGTTTGATAGTTCTTGTGTGGGAAATAGATCCTCTTTCTCATGACCTTGTCTCTTCCACATCTCCCTCACATTGTACAATATTTTAATAGTAGATAGGGATTTGAATGAACATAAGAAAAAATAATTTGTATTCCCTCAGCATAGTTATTTATGTTCCTCAATTCCTTATATCAAAACTTGAACTTCTTCAATTTGATCTTTATGTTGCCCATTTAATTTTCTACTCAATTGCTACCCAACAATGGGCTAATATTGTCTATATTGTATGTTTGATACATGAATTATTATGAGTTGCACCATAATTAGTTGACTATGTATGAGTATTTTTTTTATGTGATTGTTGTTGTTGTGAGTGTTTTCCACATATACTCTTGATAATCGTTCTCATGGATCAAATTGGTATTAACATAATATTCACATGTGATTGCAAGGTTATTTGCATATAATGTGGTGAAAAATCATTCTCAAACAAAGGACATGGAAGATAAATCTTAGAGCAGACTTGAGGCACATGATAAAGGAATTTCCCATTGTGATTAGATGGTTAGATGAGGATGGAGAACAACTCCAAAATAGACAAGAGATATAAGTTACAAAATAAATCCTTATAGAATATGAGAACCTCCTCTAAATACCCCAATACATTCATACATCCAAATCACATGTCCATATATATGTAATGACTATATTGACCTTTATATATACCTATGCTCACTCATTGCACATGTGTCCCTTTATTAGGTTGACCCATATCACATATAAATTTACCCCATTACACATATATTTACCCAACTACACATACATTTACCCCCATTTATGCCACTCTTTGGATTATATCACTAACCATACACCATGCATCCCACATCTCATGAAGCATCCCCAAACGTGGTGTAAACAATTTCATGGTAACCCTGAAGACTATTAGAGGGTTCCATTTGGTTATATTCTGAGCCAATATTAACCACAAGAGAACATCGATTACGCTATGACACAATTTGTGAGGTTCTAATCTAGTGGAAGGATACATAGTTGGATGACACCACACCTAGGGACCAATAGCGATTTTACAGTAGTTTCCACACCTCTAGCTTTGAAAGCAACTATGTTCTTCAAGGGGGAACACATCTTAGGACCCTACCCTAACCTCCCTACTTTGGGGGTATTAGGAGCTAGTAATTAATGTACAATTACATCCTCTTTGCATAAGTCCCATTAGGTAGTTACTTAATGTGAAATGGTCATATTTATTCAATAAGGCCCACTAAGTGGTTGGTACGCATTAGTGATGAGACCACAAGTAGTCTAAGAGAAAATATTTATAGAGATAGAAAGTCATGGAATGTTTCATCAAGTGTTTTTATTGTAGTATAGCTCCGCTCAAAGGAGGTTTCCTCCTCAAAGAGGCATGTACACATTTGTCTCTCTTTTTTAGATTATTTTTCCTCTTATCTACTATCTTGTAGCACATATTTATGGAGTAATTGCTCAATTTTCATTGTTTATGTGGGTTAAGTACGTTACAAAGTTGATTAACATTGATGCTATAAGTTCCACACAAGGAAAAATCAATGTCATTGATAACATAGAAAATTCATTCAATGGATATCATGCAATAGAATATAACAGTAAATCTTTGAAAGAAAGGTGAAGTATAGCATTAAATAAGTTTCATTATGCAACTAATGTAAGTGTGAAGGACATTACAAAGAAGAAAATTGTAGGTTGTTTATGAATAAAAGACCAAACTTTTTATAGAAGGAACAAGGAACAAACTAAATTTCAATACCTAATTATATGTTTGAATAAATTTCTTTGACATTAACCAACAATCCCATAGCCTTGGCCTGGAGCGTGTAAATTTTTTTTCCATCGGTATATTGATCAAGAAGGATATTTTTAGTGTAGTGTTTGAGATTGGAAGACAACAATATTTTATCTATGAAGCAATAATGAAGAAGCATATTTTTTTCACAAGCATGCATCTTGAACCCTACTCATTGGGTTATCTCAACAAGAATAAGGACCAACACATCCAACATAAGTTAGAAGTGAAGTTCACAATATCTACAAAATATATTGGTTATATGGAGTTTGGTGCACCCTTGGATGTGTGTGGAGTCACTTTTGGCAACCCAAATCTATCGGATCATGATGTTATCTAACATTGACACAAGAAATAGTATAGACTCGTAAAAGATGGATAATCCTATGTTGTGAGATGGTAGATTGACCCAACACATTAAAATTCATGCAGTGGAGGCTCATAAATTAATCAAGGCCTCAAATAAATTTTATTCACTTGTGTTGTAACTAGTGGAGGAAGAGAAGACTTCCCTCACCACATTTTATAAAAAATTCTAAAACATTGAGGACTAGTTCCATTTGTTTATGTAACTATGCAAAGACTCAGCATAATAAAAGTGGAAGTTTCTCGGAGAATAAAAACAACTAAACAATTTGATCCATCTTTATGTGGTTTGTTCCAAGAACCACAAGGTATTCTTTGTAAGCTTGTAAATGAACACTTTTTTTATCTACTAGGAGTTTTCTACCTAAATGAGGCATTGCAAAACTTCATTGTTGGAAAATGAATAGATAATACAAATACAAGAATTGTGGATAAAGGCCACATCAATGCTAGTTCTTCTTGATATAAATCAACTATCATGTTGGTTTTGAATCATTGTAGCACTTGGATAACATGCATGGTATATAGATTTCTTAGCATGATTACACTTTAGACTAGGTATCCATCATTGTGCATTGATTACTTGTCAAGTTAGTGAGTGAGAGAAAACTATTTTAATAAAATCGTCTTGATGTCCAAATACCATTAAATTTGTTTTAAATGAGGAAGACACCTAGAACACATCCTTCAATGCATGCTAAGGACTATTTGAATATTTTGTGATTAATTTGAACTTGCTAACACCCCAACAACATTCATGATGATGATGGGAAGAGTACCGATACTTTATCTTAATTATTTTATAATTGTATATTCGATACTTTATCTTAATTATTTTATAATTGTATATTTAGATGGCATTCTTGTATTTAACTAGACCCGTGAGGAACATTTGCACCATGTCAACTAACTATATTCATAATTGCACACATAGAAATGCTTGTCAACCTAATATCTTTGATTTTCTACTAATATTGCGGTCAACCTAATATCTTTGATTTTCTACAAATTTACATAACCTATTAAATTTCATGGGATTGATGAATTACCTACGCACTTTATTTTCATTAGAAAGAGGATGTGGCTATGGAATTTAGTATTTTATCTTTAGAAAGAGGATGTGGCTACCGAATGTTTTTTTTGTTTTTTTTTTGTAAGTTAGAAGTATCATATATAAAAGGCCTTCCAAGACCAAAATAGAGGTACAAAATACAGAGAATAGTCGTACTGTAGTTACTGGACTGCCCCAACAGAGGGGAAACCAGTTCAGCCAGCATGGGAGTCAAGCATAGGTAGTGTAATAGTCTAAGGAAATAGTCTCAAACTAACTGGACAACAACTAAAAAGTAGAGAAACTATTGAAACTCGAAGTGCCCCTATGGGCTTAGATATTTGGCAAATAACCTGGCCAGATGGCGTGGACAGCTTCGGACCAAGGTTCCTCCTCGACGTATGTCACTTGATCTGCCCACTGCATTCCATCTTCCATGCTTCTCTCGGTCCTGTCGACATCTGGCGAGGTATCCTGCAGCGCACGTTGTGTTGTGTCCACCTCCACGGCCATGTCCTCGTGCTTGGCATGCTCCATCCCATTCCCTGCGGATCGCTGCGTCTGGGCATTTCCTTCACTGGTCGCTACACAGGGTTCCTTTGCTAAAGCCGCACCTTCCGGGTCCGAGGGGAAAGCCTCTTGAAGGGAGGAAAGGAGTTGAAGAAGGACCGCAACCTTTCCATCCGTGGCTTGCAGACGGAATTGAAGGTCCTCCACCCCCTGACGGAGTTCGAAGACCAAACCGGAGAGAATAGCGAGGCTTTCTCTCAGTTGCGTGTCGAAGAAAGAGTCAAAGGACTGGTTCTTGGTGTTCTGAGGCTTGCAAGGAGTTGGCTCTCCCACAGTCTGCCTTGAGGCGTCAAGAACTGGTGCAAGGGTAGGCTCGACCGTTGGGGGGACAGGAAGGTGACGCGAAGAGGAGCACGACAGCTTGGGGATGATAGCTAAGCTGCCAAACTGTGAAACGGGCAGAGCGGGGGAGGTAGGAAGAATTGGCTCGAGTTGGAGGGATGGAGAGGAGCAAGTGGAAGGCGATTCAGGGGGTGAGACAGAAGGCCGGCGAGGTTTCCATGGAGAGCCTCTTCACGGCTGCCCCCTTGGGCGCGGCATGAGGTTTGTCGCGTAACAGCAAAAGAAAACCAGGTGCAACAAGCAGAGGTAGAGTGCCTGGAATTGAATAGGGGCTGCAATTGGCATGAAGTTTCGGGTTAAATCGGGCCATGGCAGCAAAGGGGGAAGCCAGTCAGAGCGCGAGCGAAGACAGGAGGAATACACAAACAACCAGGCCATGAAATGAATCGTGAAAGGAGAGGGAGGCTACATAATTAGCAGCTGCGACGTCGTAATGGAAATTTAATGCAGGATCGGGGTGGCGGGCGATGGCACTAGCTCGTCACATGGCTACGTGCCTCGCTGGTCGATCCCCTCCTCCTCCTTGTGCCAGGTGTTCCGTATTAGCACCCCATCCGAGGGCTACCGAATGTTTTTTTGTTGTATAGTGTCTAATTAAATTTTCTCCATTAGTGCTATTGTTTTGTGTCAAATTTGCTAAAATTTTAATTAGGAGATTATTATGTTTTTTATTTTAAATACAAATAAAACCCAACTTTAATTTCCAAAAAAAAAAAAATATATATATATATATATATGGAATTAAAAACTAAGTCTCCTTTAGAGTGTCAATTCAAGAATTACCTACTTTAATACCACTTGATATGTCTTTAATACCACTTTGTATGGTTCTAGGAGAAAAGGGTACTACTTGAAGATGTAGACTCTAGAATCACATGCTTTGATATCACTTGTCGTGACTCTAATACTACTTGTTATGTTCTATATGATATCACTTGTCATGACTCTAATACTATTTGTTATGTTCTATATTGCATATAAAATGATATTACAACACAATATACCCAAAATATTAGAGATATAATTAAATATTCAAAAAATAATGGAACTATTTAAACCATAGTGTAAAGTGGCATAAGCAATTTAGAAATGGATATGCTTGTCCTAGAAAGGTAAACAAGAGAACCTTTCCACCCAAAATAGGTAGTCCAATGCCTTGAACATAAAAAACATATATATATAAAAGAGAGATAATTACTATCCATACTCAATGTTGTCTTATAACAAACCAAATGTCATCCTTTGGATGAGATGATAGGGATGTATCTTGCAAAGACATCCATTGCAGTAGGTGGTAATAGCATGGATAGTATTCATGGAAGAGAGGGGATGAAAATACATAAGGATGTCAAGATCACTCCACATGAGTTGGTTCAAGATCAGGTAGAAACCAACATATTGTGAGATGATGTGCAGTTAGTATGATGGAGGACCTCAGAAACATCATGGAAAAAATGGATATTAGTCATGGCATATGGAGCATTACTTTATTTATCAACACAATGAAAGAAAAGGATTGTGTTGTTACCCCAATAGCTCTAAGGATTCATAGTTGCAATACCTTGGGAAATCATTCTATGAATTATAAAGTTGAAGAAAAAGCATCCATTAGAGGAGCCAAGAGGGTACATGGTTCAAAGCCTGTAGGAATTCATTATTGTTCTCTAGTGCTAATTTTCAGTTAGAGAAACTCAAGTAAGAACATGAGAAATCTAAAGAAACCCATCCCAAATCCCATGAGGAAGACCACCAAATCCTATGGGTAGAAGGGACAATTATGTCAACCAACCTTGTACCAAGCAGTAGAAGTCTAAGTCTTCACAAATTCTTGATGGAATTGCTACCAAGCACAAAGCCTCCACCCTCAAGAATTTGGACAATATGCAAAACAAGGTTTGTGTGAGGTGCAAATCCACTTGCAACTAGCTTGACGAAGAACTAGAGAAGATTGTGCTAGACATTGGTATCTCTTAAATCATAATCACTTGTTCCCCTCTCACAATGTTTTTTTATTGGTGCACTTGGGAAATGATAGGATGGTGTGTGGACATAGATTTAGAACATGACAAGCCTATCCTAGAGAACATCCTAGACAAGTTGCAACAACTAGATGACAAGTAAGATTCCCTTCTCGATTTAATAGGGATTGGAAATTCGAAAGAAGGATGCGAAGGGAGAGATTTTCCTAGACGACTCAAAAATAGCAAGGAGGACTCTATGCTTTAGGTTAGAAGCAACCCAAAGCACCCCATTTTTTGGAGTGAGAGGATTAACCTACATTTCTACTAGCTCCCCTTTCATTTTGTCTTAAATTGTTATGTATACTACTTTATATTGTAGTTATAGTTGGATTAATGTTGGCTCTTTATGTTTAGGATTAGGGGAATACAAGCCCATTTATGTAATTTCCTCTTTAGATAATCACAATAAAGTATTTTCAAACTCAAGAAATGTTTATGCTATTTTAATTATGGCCATCCCCAAACATGGTACTTTCATTACCATTTTTTTTTGCTAAATCTATTGATCAGGTTGCAAATGATTACTAAACAACTTAAAATTTTATGTTTTGATGTCCTTCACCTAAGATATTGGTTGGTGTTCACTTAGTTAATATCTCAACTTGATTTTAGTTTTATTTGTATATATATGAATAGATTGACTCACTCTTACTTACAAAAAAAAAAGGCAAATGTACTACATAATACTATCATACATAGTATTATAATACTATATATACATAGTATAAAAGATTTACTGTGGAAACCCTTAATTAGAAAACCAAAAAACTTAGAGCCACATCTCTTTGTCATTGTATTGAAGAATATTCCATAATACAATATATAGGTACTATGTAGCTTCATTCGAACCCAAACTCCTATGTGGTATTATATTACAATGGGAAGAAAACCATTGGTTGAAAACCACCCAAAACCCATTTTAGACCCTGCAAACTCATGTATTGGGATGCACAATATTTCTACATGCAAATACTACAATATATAGGCAAAATTCTCCCACTTATTGAATACTTTGCATAAGGGGCTCAAGGATATGTAAAATCAACTATTTTGTGAGTACCAATGGACTTTATCAATGATTTTGAAACATTCATTAAGGTATCAACCTTGTATAATAAAACCTTGTTGTCTTGAACCATGTCTCTCACAAAATGATATTTCACATCAATATGTTTTTTCCAAACATGATAAGTAGGGTCCTTTGCTAGAAAAATACTTCGATTGTCACAATCTATCCTTACAACTTCCTTTATGAATCTAACATTTGGACATAACTTGTACAACTATACAACTTCCCTACATTCATTTGTGGTTACCATGTTGGCATGTACTCATGGTTTTTGCTTGAGAGTCCAACTATACTTCATATCTTGTTCATTTAGTTGAATTTTCCATTGCATAGGTTAACACATAACCACTTATAGATCTTTAATGATCAAAATCTCCAACTTCAACATCATCAATAAATCCATGTACATCTAATCTTTTTTTTGGTCTATGTCTTCCTTGGTCACAAATTACATAATTTGAAGTACCATGCAAATATCTAAAGATCATCTTTAATGTATTCCAATTTTATTTCATTGGGTTTGACATATATTTGCTTAGAATTCCTACTTCATGGGCAATATCTACTATGGTATAGACCATGGCATACATCAAACTTATAATAACAATGCATAAGGAACTTGAGATATTTCCTCAACATCCTCACGTGTCTTGGGACACGCTTTTGCAGATAACTGAAGCCAATAGGAATAAGAGTATTAACATGTTTACATTCCTACATTTCAAAACTTTGTAATATTGTCTCAACATATTTCTTCTTATTCAAACACAATTTCTTGTTTGAGTGGTCGCTTTTAATTTCCATGCCCAAATTAAAATTTACAACGCTAGGATTCTTCATATAAAATTGAGAGGATAGTTGAGGCTTAACATCCTTGATGATTTTCATGTTGTTTCCAATTAACAACATACAACAACACAATAGTTACAAGAAATCACCAACTTATTTGATATAAACAAAATGATGAGATTTACTCCATGAAAATTCAATTATGAATACATAAGTATCAAACTTATGATACCATATCCATGTTTTCCTCGAAAAATCATTTATAAAAGAAACATAATACAAAACATTTCCTAGTGACGGAACAAGCACAAGGCGAAACATATCACTATGTATCAACTACAATATCCCATCTCCTCTTGTAGAACTAGTTGGAAACTTTACTTGATTCTATTTACCATATACACAATGTTCACATAAATCAAAATCTGAGGAGCAATAAGAAATTCCTTCAACCATGCCTTTACGATGTAAATCTCAAAGCCCCTTCTCTCCAATATGTTCTAATGTTTGATGACAAAGGATTGTCTTCACTTCAAGAAACATGAGGGTTTTGTTTGTTTCATTTCTCGGGTAATGAAAAAAAATAACTATTACATGTATTCATAGTTCTTACCTCAAGATTTTACGATGTTTCCAAGTGGACTCCTTTTTAACACAATTGTTCCTCTAACCATCTTACATCCATATTTTTCAAATATTCCTTGAACACCTACATCACTTACTTTAATTATAGATATCATATTTTTACCCAAACCTAGAAATGTAGAAACCTCGAGAGGATTTTAACCCTTCCATATTTAAGCATCAACATAACCCTTCCACATCCTATAATCTTATTTTCAAGTCATCTCCTAGGAACACATCTCAAGTCATCTTCATTTCATCTATGATGTCTTTGTGATATGGGTATATGTTATGAAAAATAATAAATAATTAAATGAAAAATTAGCTATCAAATTTATTTTAATAAATGCAAGCTATCTTCATTTCATCTATGATGTCTTTGGTTGCGATATGGGTGTATGTTATGAAAAATAATAAATAATTAATTAGAAAATTAAAATACATGCAAGCTATCTTCATTTCATCTATGATGTCTTTGGTTGTGATATGAGTGTATGTTATGAAAAATAATAAATAATTAATTAGAAAATTAAAACTTGGTTGTGATCTTGCTGTATGTTATGAAAAATAAAAAATAATTAATTGGAAAATTAAATTGTCTTTGGTTGTGATATGAGTGTATGTTATGAAAAATAATAAATAATTAATTAGAAAATTAAAACTTGGTTGTGATCTTTCTGTATGTTATGAAAAATAAAAAATAATTAATTGGAAAATTAAAACTTGGTTGTGATCTTGCTATATGTTATGAAAAATAAAAAATAATTAATTGGAAAATTAAAACTTGGTTGTGAAATAATTAATTGGAATATTAAAACTTGGTTGTGATCTTGCTGTATGTTATGAAAAATAAAAAATAATTAATTGGAAAATTAAAACTTGGTTGTGATCTGGCTGTATGTTATGAAAAATAAAAATTAATTAATTGGAAAATTAAAACCGAGAAAACCGAGAAAACAACATTTGCACTAGCCGGAAATCGAAACCGGGTCTGTACCGTGGCAGGGTACTATTCTACCACTAGACCACTAGTGCTTAACACAATCATTCAACCACAAACATATCATATTATATAATAAAACGGGATAGTAAATCTTTGATAAAATAAGAGTAGGTAAACAATCATGACGGCTCAAACCCGGTGACCTCTTGATCTGCAATCAAATGTTTAGCACTGAGCTATAAATCCATATCCATAAACATAATTTTGGTGTTTTAATTATTTTAAAATAGGTAATCTCGCAACGTAATAAATTAGAGACGTGTGAATTAATTAATTTTTTTTATTGGAAATAAAAGTTGTTATTTGAATCGTAAGTATTGGTGAAAATTTTAGCTGTTAAATGTTTATAATAATGATAATGATTAACATTTATGGAGATAATATATATATATATATATATATATATATATATATATATGTTTTGTTTTTTTTGTCTAGGAGTTTTATTTCGTTTTGATCTGGTTTGTCTTGGTTTTAGGGTTTTTTGGGGATTGCTTTTTTGACGGTTTTTTAGAAGAAAGAATTTTTACTCTATATAGAGAGAGAGATTAGCTTTGAGAATTAGTTTAATTGGTTTAGAGTCATTGTTTTTTGTTGGTTATAGGTTTGGTCCAATGATTAGAAACATGTGTTTCCTTCTTAAAGATCACATGTTCAAATCCCAAGGGATCTAGGATATGTATACCTTCCAAAACTTTAGAAGTCAAAATCCCTAGGAAAAGTCTCATACACTAATTTCTTATCTAACTTATTGGTAACCTTAAAATAATAATAATATTATTAATATATGCAAATTTGAATGAAGTATTTTATTAAAACATAATTTTTTTACATATTTTTTAATTTCCATATTAAAAACTAAATTAATCTAAATTTAATATTAAATCTTCAAAATTGTATATTATTGTAATTATTTTGATTAAACAAAAAATACTAATTAAAATTAAGAACCTTATATATAACAAATCCAGAGGGGGGTAGGGTATGTATGAACCAGAGGGGGGTAGGGTATGTATACCTTTGTAGACTTTACCAGTCAAATTGTTGGGCGGAGGGGGATCCCTTGTCCCACAAACAAGGGGGTCTCATACACCAATTTGGTGTGCTGGCTTGGCCGTGACCTTAAAAATAGATTATTATTATTATTATTATAATAAAGTTATTATTGTAACAAATGTGTTGTATCCTATTTATAGCTTTTAGTGTTTGAGTTTACAACATTGTTGCTTATTTTGAGCTTAATATTTACTCTTAAATTCTACTATTATATCATTGATATTATAATGTAACATATTATATATGTCCTAGGGATAATTTTACAAACAAGTAATATTAAAGCCTTAAGGACTTGTGGTGGATTATGGTATGATGTTGTATGTTTTATTTTTTATTTTTCATGTACATTATGAATTATAATAATTATGCAAGAAGCATTATTAAACAATCATTATTAAACCTTGTGTTTAGTTTTAGTATTATTAAACAAACATTATTAAATCTTGTGTTTAGTTTTTTTATGTAAATGTGTGTAATACTAAAATATAATAATCAAATAGCAAAAGTGATAAGAAGAATTACACAAGTGTCGTTAAAATAAATTCGCGTCTTTTTTTGTGCATGTATGTGAGTCAATGATTTAGTATTGAGAACATTAACTAAGATAGGAGGATACATGTCATTTCTCTTTTATAGCAATGCTTATCTCTCTACTAATATAATATATAAACTAGTGAAAGATCCACAAATTTGCCATTCACACATCAAACTATAAATATTTTCATTTAATAATCAAATAACCATATAAAATTAAGAAGGCTTATACAATGTCAAGTTAAGTAGTGCCCCAGATATGACTACTATTTAAGGTCATCCATCAAGTAGAGGGTATGATGATTCACATATCCAAAATGTACTTAGTGCTCTGAGTGTAGATGGTATCTACAAGATAAAAATTGGGTATGATGATTCATATATCCAAAATGTACTTAGTGCTCTGAGTGTCAGATGGTATCTACAAGATAAAACTTGGGTATGATGATTCACATATCCAAAATGTACTTAGTACTCTGAGTGCCAGATGGTATCTACAACATAAAACTTCTTGACATTCAATAGAAAAAAAATTGAAAATAAAATGCATTTTCTTTTGAAAATTAGGATGAACAAAAATAAAAAATAAACTTAGAAAGAAGAATTAGGAGAAACTTTCAATTATTAGTTAGTGCACTCACACCTGATTGTAGCTTAATGAATTAAGGATAATATTAGCAAATAAATTAAAGTTCGAGGAAAAAATATGAGAATGAAGAGGAATGCACAATTCTAGGATTTACATAGAATTCCAGGCATACAAAGTTTTTGTTAAACCCTTCCTTCATTGTTGAAAATAACATTTATAGTTGCTAAAATCAATTGAAAAACTTTATAGGAAACCCTAACTACCAATCTGTGCATGAGCCTTGTTCAACTTTCCCAATGTAGACATAAGATGAACAATCCAATTGTTAATAAATTATCTTTGTGAGTGCACATTGGTTTCCTCTTTAACAATTGTCTTGTCCACCCCATGTTCTAGACTATGAAGTGTGATGGAGTAATCTCCAAACGTGACATTATGTTCATCATTATCTATGATGAAATCAATGACCCATATCCTAACCTTTTCTATGAAAGTTTATTTATATTGTCAAGCTCAATGGAAAAGATCTACTTAATTTATGTTATGTTAATTCCAAAGGCTTCCTTACGTATCACTTGTGAATCAAAAAATAATGAAGGAATTTTCAAACACTTTTCCATCTTGTCAGCGTTGAAGAACATGCCATATCTTTGTTTATTAATGATGTCACAATATTTAATTAGTTATCTAAGTATTCTCAAATTATAATTCCAACATCTTTCGATAACGAGCAAAATTTGATTTGATGGCATATTATATTTCATTCTTTCAATAGAGGTTAGGGTTTTGACTTTATACATGAGCAATTTGACATAATTGTCATTGAAATGATTATCTTTCTCTCTTTCATAATGTAACGTTTTCTCCATTGTATTAATTATAACTCCTAATGCAAGAACCTATTAGAAATATGGAAAATGTCAAAAAGCAAGTTGTCTAACCCATGTCTCTTTTTTGATGCTTTATAGGAGATATACTTGGGTTACTTGTCGAACTTGAACATATGTATGCTTGTTGGTCCTTGACCAAGTTTTGAGGATCTTTGGTCAGGTTTGACTTATTTTTGGGATTTCGACAGACTGTTGAAGGCAGAGCGCAAGACGAAGTGGAGATTGGGGGATCTCGGCCCCTTTTAGGGTCCTTTTTTGGATTCGGGATTATGTAACGAGTATGGGGATGTCGGCCCATGGGTTTACCCATGCTTAGGCCTATTTTGTAATGTATAAATAAAGTAGCTAGGCAATGTAAGAAAAATAAGAAAGCGATGCTAAGTGCTAGATTTTGATCTATGTGATCGAAAGTGCTAAGTGTTGAGTGGAGATTGCTTTTGTGCATACTGTATGAGGCTTGCAGAGCTCAGTGCAAGCGAGTGTAAGAGATTGAGAAGAGGCTTAGTGTTTTAACCTAGCTTGGGGAAGGAGGATCTAGCGAGGTGCGCAGATCTGTTGTCCTCTGCGGAGTAGGGTTTTTGTGTCTCTGTGCATGTATCTGATTGAAGAAGCTAATAAAGAAGATGAAAAGTTGGTGAATGTAGCCCCAGGGTGGGGGTGAACCACGTACATGTTGTGTTTCTCTGCTTTGTGTGATGTATTGATGTGTTTATATGTTAACTTGCTTAGTGCTTCAATATAGATGAATGGTAGATAGATATGTTAATGCTATGTGCTTAATAGTATGGATGAATACTAGATCTGGCCTATGTGGATGTGCTTAGTTCTTGAATATAGTAGATTTGGTTAAATACTGCAATGCTCTGTAATTAGGGTTTAACTACGCTGTAAACTAAAACTGGATATTGATGAACTATAACTGCTAAGTGCCCTGTTAAGGTGTTACAGTCACAGATCTGTGTCCCAGCTAAGGTTGCAGACAATGGAGTCCTACAACCACCCCTGCCTCTACCTCGGGTGAAACTTCATCTGCTTCGCAGGTGGTGCCGAAAGGGTCGGTAGTTAGGATTTTGTTAGTGTGTTGTTGTAGCGTTGAACCCTGGGTCTGCCCCTATGCCAAAAAACGGTTCTATTGTCGGGAATTAAGGAAAAAGAAGCTATGTGCGAAGATTTGAATTGAAACTGTGATTGCTGGGAACTGAGGAAAAATAAGCTCTGTGTGAAGATCCGACCTGAAACTGTGAAAGCTCCATGCATAGATTTGTTGCCCTAGTGCGCAACATTCCACTTGACCTGTGAAGCTATGTGCCAAGAACAAGGGTCAGATCTGAAGAAAAGAGGTAAGATCTGAAATCTTTGTGCTCTGAGAAAGGTAAAAGTGAGAATTTTTTCTTAAAGAGGTAATATCTGAAAGCTTTGTGCTCTGAGAAAGGTAAAAGTGAGAATTTTTTCTTAAAAAGGTAAGATCTGAAAGCTTTGTGCTCTAATAAAGGTAAGAATAGTGAAAAGTTTTAGATCTGGAAGTTTTTTGCTCTGCTGAAGATAATATTAGTGGAATTTTTTGTTTCTAAAGTATGGATCTAGGTATGTTTGATAAGATTTGTCCTAGCTTGAAAACTAGGGCACTGATAGATGAAAGAAGATTTGATATGAGTAGATATTATAAGAATAGTGAAAGATATGTTATACCTATGCATAGAGAGAATGTTTGGACTAACAAATGGATGCAGGATCCTAGAAAGAATTTTTTGCAGGTTAGTTACTATGATCCTAGTGCGCAGTACAAGAAAGGTTGGGGATCATTTAAAAGAAAATGAGGATTAACCCTTTGTTACAGTTTCAGAAGACCGAGACATCTGGCTAAGGAATGCCCTGGTATAATATCTAGTTGTCTTTGTTTTAGAGCTATGGATCATGAAGTATTGGATTTCCCTAGAATGATTGCTAAGGTTGAAAGAATGAATATGAACCAAGAAAACCCTAAGGCAGATCCAGAAACTGATATTATGGCAGAACCCTAGAAAGAATCAGAGAAAGTATTACTACAGATGAAAGAAACCTTGAATGACCATCAAAATATCATCTTATCATAGATCTTCAAAGAAAAAGAGTGCATTGAAGCAAGAATAGGAGACTTCGACATTGACTGTGTTCTGGATGAGGAAACACAGGTGAATATCATGACAAAAAGAACTTGGGAAATTTTAGGGGAGCCTGCTATGATTCCTTCATTGGGAGGAATAGGATTATTCAGAGGAAAACTGATAACCCTATGTGGAAAGCTCACCCAAATATCTATAAGTGCTCATGGAGCTTTGACAGAGGAAGATTTTGAGGTTGTTAAATTTATTGAGAACAACGCTCCATTTACTATGTTACTAGGAAAACCTTGGATCGAGAAGGACCATACTAGAAGGAAAGAAGAAGAAATCTTAGAGAAGAAGAAGCAAGAATTAAAAGATTTCATGACTAGGAGGATCGCACAACTGATTGAAGAACATGAGAACAGATCAAAGCTACTTAGGACCAGAGACTTGTATGTTGAAGTTGCAATAACACAAGAATATTTGCAGAAGACTGAAGTACCTACCCCGGATAGAGAAGAAGTATTACCCTTGAATCTTAGGAAAGAATCTCAGCAGTGTAAAGTTACTATGCCAAAAGAAGACAAGAATCAGAATGGAAAGAGGAATAACGAGATGAAGCTCACCAGAAAGAAGGCTCGAAAGCTCAACAAGAAGAGAGAAAAGATCCAAAAGTTACAGAAGGTTCCAGAGGGAACTTCGCAAAGGGAAAATTTACAAAACAGGAACTTCGTTGGGATATCAGAACAATGTCACATGGCACTTTGCCATAGCGAAGAAATATAGTCTTTGGGAATAGTATAACCATTAGACCGACACCCCGAACGAGTAGAAAGGCATTTATGGTCAGATAGCTCACCATTAGACTGTTGGGACCGCGTCGTAACAGACAGAACTGAGGCTTCTCTCCCATTGGAGAGATCTGTTGCTTCGTTATCCATTTATTCCGTCGAACCTTGCACCGAGAACACTTTTTCTAACCTTGAATCTGAGCCCACGGATTAGTTGATTCTGCATAGTGATCGTTGCGCTATCACCATCTGTCCAGTTGCATTGACTAGTTACTCTTCAAACTTGAGAGATTCAACCACGATCACGTATGTCCGAAGAACTTAGCACAATCGAAGAGTTTTTGAAGGAGGTACTCATTGACCTCATGACTAAAATATTAATGTATGAAAGAGTAATTTATGTGGGTGTACAAGCATCGACGACGAGAGGAGTGCAAGCCTCTCCGTCGACTACTCGCGGATCCAGGCCATCTCGACCAACAACAGAGAAGAGATCCAAGCACAGAGATGACCTAGAAAATGCGAAGCTGATCCCAACCATATCGCCCAATTACATCCCGCCTCTGGCCAGTGCGGTGACTCAAGATAGTGTGCCAAGAGATTTTGAGTACATCATGGTTACTGCGTACCTCCTGAAGGGGATACACGTAGTAAGAGCACAGCCAGACAAGATCGCAGCATTGAAGTTTAGTGACTTCAACCTCGGAGATCATAAGAACCATAACATTCTCTCCCCATACAAATACTTGACCAAGACGAAGGGGAAGAATTCGAAGATAATCCCCCAGTTGTGGACGATGAACCTCGTACAGTCCACCCTGCTGAATGTAATGAAAATCCCACACTTCGGAAGGCACCAGGAAGTTAATGCCTATGTCAAGATACTACATTCATGTTACCACGGTGGTTACTTATGGATCGACCACTGTATCACAATCGATCCGATGTTGATCCATAGGATCATAGGATTGAGTATGCAAGGGCCTGATCCACAGGACTTCTATCCAGGAAAAGCCACAGATCGCACACTAGCACAGAAGATCAAGGATACATACGACGATGTTGAGAAGGGGACATGAGGCTACAAGGTAGCCTCCATCCATAATGGCGCAGTGCGCCTAGCATGTCTGTTAATTGCAGGGAAGCTAGTACGAAAGAACCAACCTGCGCAGGTCACAGGATTTGTCGTTGACCTTGTAGGGAAGTGTGTGGAAGGTTTACAAATGAACTGGGTGAAGTACCTAGTTAATCAGCTTGAACTAGACTGCCATGAATCACATGATCAGGGCTATTAATTCCATTTTAGCTGGCTCCTGATCCTCATCACATTTGTTTCTTGGTAAATCCCTGAAGATGCGACCTTCCCGGACATCGAGCCATTCGATCCACTTGCTACAAATTTAACTATGCTCTGGTACTTGAGCGATATAAGAAAATAGTGGCAGTCGAATGTTGTTTTTCACACATATTACATCTAACTGAAGAGATCCATAGAAGCTGAACCTTGCATGAATTCGAACACCCTACAGAGGTTCTGACCCCTGATGAAGTTCTGCGCAGATCGACACTTCATCTACATTACAGCGCGAGTAGACGAGCATAAAGAGGAGCTTCATTCATACTACAAGATCACGAAAGAGGACCTCGAGGAGATCACTAAGGACTGGGCGAAAAACCTCCTTATTCCCGCAGACCCTGCAGAGATTTCTGACCCTGACAACCTAGTGACCACGACAAAGAACATGATACACCTGGACCTAGCAGAAGGAAGAAGACAAAAGAGGTCTAAGACTTAATCAGCGCCTCACGCAAGACTGCTTCAGTATCACTTGACAGAGGGGGTGATGACGAAGTAGAATATATAAATGACAAATATGCTGAACATAAACAAGGTGAAGTAACACCACCTAGAGATGAGATCGATCCCCTGAAGAAGAGGAAGGTTTCTTCCCCGAAACCTTCTTCCCAGAATAAATCTAGAGCCATTGTGACCAAGATGCATACTGTACCCACTACCGATGATTTTGACTTCATCATAATAGACCTAAACGACGCCTCATAGGAAATCGTGGAGAAACAAGAAGACAAGCAGGAGGAAATGTACGACAGAATTGAGGTCGAACTCTGAGGGGTACAACAGGCCCTTCAGTCTAGTAGTGCAGTTTCCATTGTGCCCCTACCATCGGGAGAACCAAAGTTGGGAGATGATCTAGCCCAACTTCGCTGACTAGCAGATGCAACCGAAGCTCGCCTTCGTCGAGCACAAGAAGAAATAGAATAAGCCACCCATGCCTTGAAGCAAGTGCAAGGAGTACTCATAGAACAACGCCAACTTGTAGAGTAGGAGAAGGTTTCTCTCCTGATGAATTTTGAAGAGGAAAAAACACAGATACAACAAGAAAAAGAAAAGTTGCTCGCAGAGAAACTCGAAGTGAAAGAAGTAGTCAACATAGCACTTCTCTCTATGACAGACTTAGAGCCATAGGCAGACGACCGAGTCACACATCAATTAAAGTAGCTCACAGAAGATATCTAGTAGCTACAACAACAAATAGTAGACTTAGAGCACAACACAGTTCCTGACACTCTGCAGGATGTGCGAGATCAAAGAGAAGCAACTGCTAGGAGCGCAGTCGAAAGAATCAAAGGCCTCGCCATGGAATGTAATAAATTGGCTGATTGCAGTGCCCAAACATATGGGCGACTCACTGAAAATCTAGAACTGAAGACACTGGAGTCACAACTCCAAGAGGTGAAGTATCAAGAAGAAACAATACAGGCGCAGTTGAATCCCCTGTCAGCTATGGAAAGAATGAAGCGATCCCAAGAGAAATGCACTGCCCAGTAGCAGGTCCACACCATTCATAGCAAAGTCATGGAAGTGACTCAGAGGCTCCAACCTGTATAGGATAAGGCTTACCAACTATTCACAGAGATCAAAGGTCGAGGAGAAGAACTGGAGCAAGTCGTCACTGCAACAGAACAGTGCCTAGAGGGACCTGTCAACGAAGAAATCATACAAGAGTTCGCTGAACATGAGGTTGTGGCACAACAACAAGTCGAAGCATCTTGAGCCAAGCTCGAAGCTTTTGAAACTGATCTACCCAGATTAGAGTGACTCAGGATGAGTCACAGGTGAGTGTTGGGGGCCTGTTGGCCCTTGACCAAGTTTTGAGGATCCTTGGTCAGGTTTGACCTATTTTTGGGACTTCAACAGTCTGTCGAAGGCAGAGCGCAAGATGAAGCAGATATCATGGGATCTCGACCCCTTTTAGGGCCCTTTTTTCGATTCTGGATTATGTAACGGGTATGGGGATGTCAGCCTATGGGTTTACCCATGCTTAGGCCTATTTTGTAATGTATAAATAAAGTAGCTAGGCGATGTAAGAAAAAGAAGAAAGCGGTGCTAAGTGCTAGAGTTCGATCTATGTGATCGAAAGTGCCAAGTGCTAAGTGGAGATTTCTTTTGTGCATACTATATGAGACTTGCAGAGCTCAGTGAAAGAGAGTGTAATAGATTGAGAAGAGGCTTAGTGCTGTAACCTAGCCCGAGGAAGGAGGATCTAGCGAGGTGCGCAGATCTCTTGTCCTCTGCGGAGTAGGGTTTTTGTGGCTCGGTGCATGTATCTGATTGAAGAAGCTAATAAAGAAGACTAAGAGTTGGTGGATGTAGCCCCAGGGTGGGGGTGAACCACGTACATGTTGTGTTGCTCTGCTTTGTGCAATGTATTGATGTGTTTATATGTTAACTTTCTTAGTGCTTCGATATAGATGAATGGTAGATATATATGTTAATGCTATGTGCTTAATAGTATGGATGAATACTAGATCTGGCCTATGGGGATGTGCTTAGTGCTTGAATATAGTAGATCTGGTTAAATACTGCAATGCTCTGTAATTAGGGTTTAACTACATTGTAAACTAAGACTAGATATTGATGAACTATAACTGCTAAGTGCCTTGTTAAGGTGTTACAGTCATAGATATGTGTCCCAGCTAAGGTTGCAGACACTGGAGTCCTATAACCACCCCTGCCTCTACCTCGGGTGAGACTTCATCTACTTCGCAGGTGTTTCTGAAAGGGTCGGTAGTTAGGGTTTTGTTGGTGCGTTGTTGTAGCGTTGAACCCTGGGTCTGCCCCTGTGCCAACAATTCTCTTCTGGTTGAGTGCCCTAGGGAATGATGATGTTTATGCCTACTAGCACTTATTGACCATCTATATCCTCGATCATCATCCCTCCTATCATGAGATCTAGATACTTCCACTTTCCTTGCACTAGCTTCCTACTTTGTGCCCAAATATTTGTTTACTTGTTTTTGCAACATATTCAAACTTTATAGTAACTCCTCTCAAGATTTCATGATCTTTTCATTATCGACCATATAGCTCTACACCTCTCTTTGCAGGCTTCTCATAGTTACAAGCTCCATCATGTCTATTCTTCCATTAGACTCGATCTTAGCATGACCTGTGCAGACATGCAGACCTTTGATTTCTTCTTCATGGTTGTATATAGGACCCTTGAGCATCCTCCATATCTCTAGTTCTCATATAGGAACTAAATTCTACTTTTTGTATCTCTAATTTTGCAAGAATGTGCATGCAATAATTGTTGTTAGAACTAAGTATATTGCAATATATTTATTAATTAGATTACAAGTTATTCTTCAGATTAATTTCTGAAGAACACAATGCACTAAGTTAAAATATTACTCCTTAAACACATTCTTCTCTGAAACAAATCTCCAACGGCTAGACTCATGTCTCATTCTGAGTTCTGAGTGGAAAGTTGCAACATTCACATGATGTAATTTCCACTTTCTTACTGCTACATAAATCTCTTTATTACTTATGAGAAATTTTTAACACCTAATTCAAAATTCTAGGTGGACATATGTCTTCTTCTGTTCGGACCTTTCCAATGACTATTCGTTCGCTCAATTCTGAGCTTCGATCTGAAAGTTATGGTCTGAAGAAGTTTTGACTATTTTTCCCATTTTATCCTTGTATTCTACGAGTTTATTATTTATTTTCTTGCACATTTTCACATACCCATATCCCAAATTTGGCTCCATGGTTGTCTTCTATGGTTCATAATGTTTCCATAGACTGCTCTTATGCCTCAAACATACCTTTGAGCAAGGAGTTATGCCCTCTGGAAGTAAACTGGTGCCGAAAATTTACCTTAATTGTTTCAGTTGTAACTTTCTCATATTAGCTCTGTTTTGTGCCCACAGTAGCTTGTTGGATAGTTCTCTTCGCGTTCTTTTATTTAAGCTGTAGAGACACAATGTACCTTGGTAAACTCTAATCTCATGGGTTTTGATTTCCTAAAAATGTCGTTTAGGGCCTCAAAATTGCCCCACAAGTTCATGACCTTCAAAAACCCAAAAAAAATTAGAAATTTTCATATAAAATTGATTGTTTTACTGTTATAACATCCCTTTAAATCTTAGTCGTTGATCTCAAATCGGGTAAAATTTGAGTTGTTGATTTGAACTCCATCGATGATCGATGATTCTCACTGCCAAACCAAACTTGTCTGTGAATCTCTTTAATTCCCAATCATCGGCCATCGATCATCGGTTATTTCTCTTGGAAAATTATTGCAATACCTTGTTAAATTGGCTTACTCGACCATCGATGATCCCCGTCGACTGACGAAACACTTCTCAAGTTTCCTTGACCCATCCATTGACCATTAGACGTCGACAATTTTCATTGGTAGATGAAATACTTTAACAATTCATCCAACATGACCATAATCCCATCGACCATCGACAATTCATGTTGACTGACAAAAACACTTCTCTAATTCGGTCGACCTGACCATTGGCCATTGACCATTTATTTGGTTGATGTGGCATGACACGCGGATGTTGATGTGGCATGACATGTCATCCTGAGGTATCAACTTGGATGACATGGAAACTGATGATGTCGCCTACCATGTGGACGATGATGTGGCATGACATGTCATCCTCCTATATTCTTCATTGGCCACTGATCATTTCCCTTGGATAACCCGAACACCTCATTGAATCGATCGACACCTGACCATCGAACCATTAGCCATCGACGATCTCCGTGGGTGACCAAAACACTTTTCCAATTTGGTCGAACTGACCATCGACCGTCGACGACTCCTGTTGGTGACCAAAACACTTTGACATGATATGTGGATGCTGACATGGCATGGCATGCAATCATGAGGTATCAACTTGGATGACATGGAAACTAATGACATGCTCTGCTACATGGATGTTGATGTGGCAGGACACATAATCCTCCTCTTTTATTTATTGACCATCAGTCATTTCCCTTGGACAACCCGAACATATCATTGAATCGATCGACACCCAACCATCGACCATTGGTGATCTCCGTGGGTGACCAAAACACTTTCCCAATATGACCAACCTGACCATCGATTATGGGAGACTCCTATTGGCGACCAAAATAATTTTCCAATCCAACCGACTCAACCATCGGTCGTCAACGACTTCTATTGGAAACCAAAATACTTTTTCAATCTGACCAACCCAACCATCAATTGTTGACCGTCGACATTTTTTGTTTGGCCATCTCCAACACTTAGAAAATTTTTGACCAATATCCGATTAATCTGGGCTATTGATCTTCTCCACTCCGTAAACCTCTGAATTGAATATTGGCCATTTATCGGCCCCAAGCTCCCAACGACTGAAAATTAATCAAGACCGTTGATTTGATCCACTTTGAAACAACTAAAAATGAATCTTGGTCATCGGTTTGATCCTTTTTCCAAATGGTCGAAAACGAATACTATTCATTGATTTCCTAGACCTTAGCAACCTCTGAAATCCTTATAAAATTTTAAATTTATCAAAATGAATCTACTCGAGATCGAATGCAATATCGATAGTCGATTCTTCAAACTCTTCCCAGCTCCATTGGCCTCCATTAAAATGTGAATTTTGACATTGCACGTCAAATCTAACTCTGTGATTCAATTGATTGATTCCATTAAACATCTCAGACAACTCCAAGGAAATTATATATCGTATTTTTCTCACGAATTTAGGGATTTCTCTCTGGTTATCACCATTTTTCCCCAAATTCGTCATAGATCGAAATCTGTGACAATACATTTTCCCAATTTCACACTGGTTTTTGGACCATACAGGTCCAGTGTTGAATCAAAATCTCTAATACCACTCTGTAACGTACCCAACCCCCACCTAGGTCACGTCACTAGCTAAAATGACCCAAACAAAACTTCTGATACCAATTCTGAATGTGGAAAATAACATGTATAGTATGGAATTCAAGCTTACACAATAGACCATGTTGATTAAAGCATAAATGCAATTGCTTAATTGTGAAGTGTAGTAACTAAATGCATCATTTTGTTCACAAAAAGAAATAATAACCAAATATATCTCAGAGTAAATTGCACATTAGCTATATCAACATTATACATGAATAAACATAACAAATAGAACACTTATCTTATAAAATGTGCAACCTGTTGCTGAGGACAAACATTTATCCCAACCATACATTTTCATATCTCAACAGCAAGACACCCCCGAGTTGGGGCTATGAATCCACAAGAGACGGCGGTCCCTAAGGTTGGATAATGTCCCCCTCTCAATAGTCAATTCTCATAGAAAAATTCCAGTTCATCATATCTCTTCCCTTCAACTTGTACAACCCAAGGGATGGGATCCCCCTTCACTACCTATAGTCCCTCAGGCCTTTCCAATCCTCTCTAGGGATTCCAACATAGGTTGGACATGAATTATATTTTCTAAGACCTCAATAATTCTACAGTTGCAACACAAATTCACCCAGCAACAAAATGTGTGCTTCCTTGGTGAATTTCAAGCAACATGTTACTCTCGGTCACATAGCCTCTTTCTCCACGACTTTTCAGCTCCAACTAGCTACCAAAATTTCCCACAACAACTACCCTCAATCTTCAACACTCAAAACTCCATTGTTCGCTATAAAACTCCATGTAAAAAATGCTCTCTATGAAAAAAAGTAAATGTACAATTCTGGTCTACTACCCATACAAATTTCCTCTCTTTCTCTTGATTGTTTGACTTGCACTCTTCCCCAATTTGTTTGTACTCAACCCCCATGATTTCAATAACTATGGGAAGTGACTATCACACCAACCCTCTTACATGAATTCAATTATTGGGATCTAGAACACTCAACATCTAATGGAAGGTTCATGGTAAGAATAATTTAGAAAGAAATGAGAAATGGGATTTGGTTTAATAGGCATGGGTAAACTCTCCCCCCCATTGGACTCTTCCCTCTCTTGTAGATACTTATCCCTTGAATCTTTGCTTGTGTCCGTCTGTAGTTGGAAATGCATTTTTTTCATTATATTCAATTTACATATTTTACATATTACATTGTTTTGGCTCTCAACCATACATTACATTTACAATATGCATCGCTAGTTTGGGATCTGAAAATGGGGATGTTACAATAACAATGAATGTGTCGTCTGCGGAAGTGAGGAGTAGCTCTCCATAGGTAGTGTCTTCTTTTGAGTCCCCCCTTCACTCATTTATTCTTGTTGCTCACCCTCCAATTTTTCCTCTTCTGGTACTTTTCTTTCTTGATTTCGGAATTGGCTAACTGAGATTCATAATGTTTTTTGGCATTAGATGTTGCAAGTGGAAGGAGATCCCACCTGGCTAATAACTTATCATAAGTTGAATGAGGCGGTAGAGTGATGGAAATGATAGAATGGCGGTGAGGTGGTCCAAGGATGGAAATGAGTAAGTAAATTAGGCGGTCCAGGGATGGTGATGAGAAAGTGTGGTCCAGTACCAAATGCAACTAGTAGAATTTTTCCAATACAACATTAATATTTGTCATCTATGATAATTAATATTTGTCAGCTATGATAATTTTTTGTTAGGGTTTAATTTATGAAAACATTGGGAGGAGAGAAAGTTTATAATTAAAAATTAAAACTTAGGCTATCTAAGAATAAGATTGAAAGGCAATACGACTTCGAACTAACTTAAAACTTAAGTTATCTAATAATGAAACCATTACATTCTCTCACTCCGAACTTGTTTGAAAATAGTGTATGTTATAAAAGTAATTTAAATATTGCAAAAAAAGAATTATTTTGTTTAGCCTATGTACAACATTGAACAATCAAAACATATTTGTAATCAAAGGCTCACTAATTGATGGTCAACAATGAATCAAATGTTATATTTGTGGCCTTCGGTAGGGACTAATAAATGTATAGATTGTTTGTGAAACAATTGCAAAATATCGATAAATTTTGGTATGAACAAATTTGTGACATAATAGGGCTTTAAAGATTATTAGTTTAGATTATGTACTTTTTCAAGGAGGCATGTGTAATTTATGAAAGGGAAAAGAAAAAGTTGTATATATTTATAATGAAAAGTCAAAATTATGTTAGTAAATTAGTTGAACAAGTTTAATTTAAAGTTGAATTATTTTGAATGATTATGTAATCATAATATGAGATTTTGACAAGGATGGTAAATATCAATTGGATGTCAAGATTGATGTTAAGTATATATTGACATTTCAAGGTATTGATTGAAGAAAGTATTATTAATAAAAATTAATTAAGTATGGTTTATTAATAATAAAGCTTTTAGAATATTGAAATTGAATCCAAATGGGGAAAGAAGATTCAATTGTGTAAAAATTGGTTATAGATGTCATGACCCTGGAGGACACCTAAATGGATCTTGTGATAGTTCACCTACTAAGAGTGTGTGACATGATGATGGTTCTCAATTGGTTTCTTGGCACACCAAGAATAATTCATTCAGACTACACATCTTCACCTAGAGCATACTCATATTATGTTCTAGGCTACTGACGAGTCACACTCCTACTCTAGTGAAATTATTGATTACTTAGATAGTTGTTAAAATAGTTTAACACTTACTCTTATTTAAGAATTCATCCATGAACATGAGCGTTCAAGAGAACAATTGCGGAACAAAAATCATGGCAAACAATGAAATAGTTTGGGTGGCACAAACTGTTCCTAACACCTGGCTAAGTCTTTGTTATTGTGAAATAGTTACAAATGAGCACTACTAGCTTGGTTTACAATAGGGTAGAGTCAAACGAATCGCTTCACGTAACCAAGACACTCAATAACATATCTGTCAACACAAGACTCTTTGTTGCAACCTTCTTCGCAACTCTCTACGATGCACCTCAGATGCGCCCAAAACCGTAAACTTGTTTTCATTTCATTTCCACATAATTTCACCAAACTAACACATATTTCGTTTCTGCCTCACACATGCCTTGAAAGAATTGTGTTTTCAGACTTCCCCAAAACCTTCCAAAAATTCCAACTCTTGACTACTTGTCTTGTTAGAAAAACAGTATCGTTGAGCAATAAAATAAAATAAATGTGGAAATAAAACACAGAATATACACAATTCAATAGAGCCACAGATATACGTGGTTCACCTAGTGTGGGCTATGCCCACCAGAGAAATTGCCAAGTCCTTCCTTTATAATTATTGAGCAAATGAAGTGATACAACCTACAACACACCTGTTGTAAATTCCTCTTCTTTCTCTCACAGTATCCTATCTCAGAATACAATATTTTCCATGATACATAGCTGCAATGCATTTCCCTCATAAAATAGGGTTGCCTTCTAGGGAAAAAAACCTTAACATAACTTCTACCGTCATATCTGCAACCTTATAATGAACTGTTCATATTTATAATGAAATTACAATATATATTTACAAGGCAATTTTTCCTTCAGGGTGTTCACCCCTAAACCCCCATCGGGGAACATTGTCCCATGAACCCCCGTCAGGGGCCTGCTTGCCCCTGGACCTCGCAGAGGGGGTAACCCTCCTCTGCACTCCCCCACGTGGAGGAGTGTACATTATTTCAGGGTGTAAAGTCTTCATGGGGTATAAACACGGATGAAAACAAAGACCTATGAATCAGGAAGATAATTAGGCTCCACAACCAACAATATCTCACTTGGAGACTGATCTCAACAACTCCATCATTGTTGTATATGATGGACTATGATCCTTCTTGGACCTGAAAAAATTCTCATCTACATCTTCATGCTTGAAGACCAACTGAAACTGAGTAGGAACTCAATTTCTCCTCGGTTACTCCCTTTGTTAACATGTCTGCAGGATTATGGCTAGTGCGTATAATTTCCAACTTCAAATGTCCATCTTCCAAGACAAATCATGTGAAATGGTACCTGAGTTGTATATGCTTAGTCTTTGAACGAAAGAATGAGTTATTTTCAAGATGAATGGCACTCTCACTATCACAATACAACATGTTATTCTCCTTCTTCTTTCCTAATTCCCCCATAAACCTATGTAACCAAATCATTTATTTACTAGCCTTTGTAGCACAAACATACTCTACTTCTGTTGTTGAAAGTGAAACAACCTTTTGCAGTTTCAAAATCCAACTTATTGTTGTTCCACCTATAGTAAAAAACATACCCTATGGTGCTCCTCCTGCTATCTTTATCACCTGCCATATCTGAATCAACATATCAGTGTAGAACAATGTCTGAACCTCCAAAACATAATGCATGAGTAGAAGTACCTCTCAAATACTTGAGAATTACTACCTCCCAATGTTCTTTACCTAGATTGTTCATATATCTTCTCACAACTCCCACTACATGTACAATATCTGGTCTTGTGCAAACCATCACATACATCAATCTTCCAATTGTTGATGAATAAGGAACCTTGGACATGTATTCTATCTCCTATTGTGTCTTGGAACACATTTCCTTAGTTAATTTGAAATGGCTATCCAAAGGTGTACTAACTGGTTTTGCATTCTGCATTCTAAACCTCTCCAACACCTTCTCTATGTACTCACCTTGAGACAATGTCAATTTGCGATTTTTCTTGTCTCTTGTTATTCTCATACCAAGAATTTTTTGCAGCACCTAAATCCTTCATTGCAAATGAATTAGCTAATTTCTTCTTGAGCACATTTATATCCTGCATATTATGTTAGGATATTTAGACACTTAGGAGTTAGTTAAGATCTACTTGGTCTAATATGTCGTTAGGTAAAAGTGTGTTTCTTTAGTATGCATTTGTAGTTAGGCAATCCGAAGGTCACGATATGTTCCCGACATAGAGTGATCCGACGGTTCATACTCTCCTCAATCTTAACGACCATTGATCCGTGGCTTAACACCCGATTGGTCCATGATCTCTATTTAAAGAGCATGGAGGGTCATTTTCCGATGATCGATTGTGAGAAACTCTCTTGTAAAATCTCTCTGAAATCTTTTTCTTTGCATTAATAAACTGCTCCAAGTGGTCGCGTTGGCTGGGGCCGTGGATGTTTCCCCGTAGGGGTTTTACCACGTGAAAACATCGGTGTCTTGATCTTTGATCTGGTTATGTGAGTGGTTACTGAAGGTTTTCATCCTCTTTTGTAATACATGTGTTGTCGAACATGGTATCAGAGCCTGTTTGAAGACCCGCTCCTATTGTAGATCGAGATCGTGAAGCCGAGTTGCCTCATATCCATTTTCTGGCATTTTTGTACATTTCTGGGCTGAAAGGACTGTTCCATTGCATCCAGAGCACGCTTTTCATTCAGGAACACTTTTCGTTTCACTGGAAAAGGTTTCCGTTTGCCCAAGATACGGCCATTACAGTTAGAATCTGGAGGTATAAAGTTTGAATACGCATTTTTAAATTTTTGCAAAGTTTTGATTTTATTTCGGTTTGTATTTTTTTTTCCCGGGCTGCTACTCTTTTAGATCTTTGTATGCTCTTTTCCCTACGCCTTGTGCGATCTTGGAAAATCAGAAACAGATAGGAAAAGGTGCATCTTCCGGGTAAGCTAACCGAGATCTAACCCTTGTTGTCATCAAGAAGCGAAATTTTTTTCTTGTGTGAAAAGAGTTTTTTTGGAGCATGCTCTCCAAGGCCGTCTTCCACAAC
>ML791795.1:338247-363084 GCA_009831015.1 Picea engelmannii
CACAAGACTTAAAATAGTCCTAATTGAAGTCATTTTAACAACACGAGAAAATATTTCATCAAAATCTATACCTTTCTTTTGTGCAAACCCCTTTACAACAAGTCTAGCCTTGTACCGTTTTTTTCCTCCATCTTCTTCCTTCAACTTGTAAACCCATTTATTCCGCAATGCTATTTTTCCTGTAGGCAACTGAACCAAGTCCCAAGTTTGGTTATTTACCAAGGAATCTATTTACTCTTTCATGACTTGCTCCCACATCTGTATGCACAAGCTCTAACCATTCACTCTTCTTTTCTTTTCTGACTCTAATAAATCTGACTCTATTTTTTTTCCATAAACACAATGTTCACAGAAATCCAAATCAATTTGTTTAAGATCTGGAAACAAATTTCTTTTTTGAAGTATATGCATCCCCTTCTCACTCATGTTTCCAAGCCTATGATGCCACAGAGTTGTATCCACTCCTGTAGAAGCTAAAGAGACAGAAGAGTCAGTATTACCAGTACATAAATACAATGTACCTACCTTCTCTCCTTTTTCTATCGCCAATGATCCTTTGGTGACCTTCCACGCCTTATCTATAAATATGGATATACAACCTTCACTTTCCAACTATCTTGTTGAAATTATAGTTTTCCTTAGATCTGGAATATGTACTACCTCTTTCAACAACCATTGGTTTCCATTCCTTTTCTTTATTTTTACCTTTCCCATTCCAACAATTTTGCATGGTGCATCATCACCCAAATGAACTTGTCCAAAATCACCTTGAACATAATCTAGAAAATGTTTCCTATGGGGTGTGGCATGAAATGAAGCCCATGAATATACTACCCAAGACTCAAAAATATTATCTATAGAAAGAATCAAAGGATATTGTAACACATCACCTGTTACATTTGCTTCTTGATTTTTCTCATGATGTCTGTCTCTTTGTTTCTTTGGAGCTCTCTAGTATTTCTTCAGGTGTCCTTTCTTCCCACAATTGCAGCACTCTATCTTTCCAAATTTGGATTTGGATCTACCCTTCCTAGAATTCCTGTGGTTTCCTGAGTCGTTTCCTCTATCAGTTTGTCTTCCTCTGTTCTCCATGTTCAATGCATTACCCGATGTCTCACCTGTTCTTTTCCATCGCATTTCCTTGCTAAGGATAAAACCAACAACATCAAAAAAATTTAAAGTGTTTTAACCAGAGACAGAGTTACTTACATCCATGACCAATTTGTTCCATCTTTATGGCAATGAGCACAAGATTAGAAGAGCCCTAACCTCATCATCAAAGTCCACTTTTACAGAAATTAGTTGATTAGTAACCATATTAAATTCATTTAAATGATCTGCAACAGACCCACCTTCTGACATATTCATATTAAACAATATCTTCATTAGAAATACCTTATTGGACGCCGAGGGTTTTTCATATAGTTTAGACAATGCATCCATCAGCTCCTTCATTGTATTTTATTTTGAAATATTGAAAGCCATTGACGCTGTCAAGCTCAACGGTATCGTTCCTAGTGCCTTTCTGTCAAGAACCTCCCATTCTTCGTCCTTTGTGGCCATCAACTTCTTTGTTATTCCACCCAATGTTAGGAGCAGATCCTTTTGATATAAATAATCTTCCATATACATATTCCATCATTGGTAGTTTTGGTTGTTAAATTTCTCGACCCTAAACTTTCCATCTTCCGCCATTGCTCCCACTCGAACCAGGAACCCTCTTTTCCTACAAGTTACCTTTCGATCTGATACCAGTTGTTAGAAAAACAGGATCGTGGAGAAATAAAATAAAATAAATGCAGAAATAAAACACATAATATACACAATATAATAGAGACATAGATATACGTGGTTCACCGAGTGTGGGCTATGTCCACCAGAGAAATCATCAGGTCCGTCCTTTATTATTATCCAACAAATGAAGGGATACAACCTACAACACACCCATTGTAACTTCCTCTTCTTTCTATCACAGTCTCCTATCTCATAATACAATATTCACCATGATACATAGTTGCAATACATTTCCCTCATAAAAGAGGGTTTCCTTCTAGGGAAAAAAACCCTAACATAGCTTCTACCATCAGATTTGTGACCTTATAATGAACAATGCATATTTACAATGAAATTACAATATACATTTACAAGGAAAGTTTTCCTTCGGGGGATTCGCGTCTGAATCCCACAGAGGGGGTAACCCCCCTCTACACTCCCCTACGTGGAGGAGTGTACATTCTTCCAGGGTGTAAAGTCTTCATGGGGTATAAACACGGCTGGAAACAAAGACCTATGAATCAGGAAGATAATCAAGATCCACAACCAACATGTCTTTCATATTGAAAACTCTACCTCAATTTGTTATTATAGACTTGCCTTAGACTTGCTCTCCTAAATATCTTACCAAAAATGCTTTATGCCTCATCTTTCTTGTGCACTCTTTCTCTTATAGGAGCTCCAAGGGTAACTTGTTTGAAATGTTGCATCTCTTGGGGGTGTCATTCCCCTTCTTGAACCCACACTCAACCAACTCGTTGCGCCCTTTTATAGACCTGATGCACCCATCCAAATCTCATGCACCCATCAATCGTTTGTCTCTTGGACCAATGCACCCCATCCTTGGGAGAGAGAAATTTACATTGTGCACTCTTCATGCCAATCATCGTGAATTCTTGTGAATGTGTCGATGGGGTTGTCCAACCTCTCTGACATGTCCATGTTGCAAATGGAAAATGAATCCACTCCTGGGGCATGCTCCCAAGTCACCCCGCCCTTTCCCAAATGCAACCCAGGTCTTTGTGAATCATTATAAGGCAAGTAAGGTTTGTGCCCCTTGGTGTCGCACGTCACCATGATGCTCCTAAGGTTCTCCTTCCCACACCCAAATGCCTTTATTTTCCCAACCAATCACTCCCTTCCTTGTGCTATTTGTTTTTCCATCACTAAATCTTCCAAAAGAGTGTGTGCACTCGATGGGTGGCATGGGAGACCCTTACATCCTCTCCCACTCCAAGTCGTTTCCATTCCTGGAAACATCTATCAACTTCCATGGCATCTCTACCCATCTTATAATCTTGTCACCACTCAACGATTGTTGCTTCCTCAACTGCTATTGTCAAGGAAAACTCCCCTTAGGAAGTTTCATGAGTGTACAAAGTGTTGCTACCTTCTAATTTTTTGTTGCTTCCATACTTCGGTCCGTCTTCCCATGCTTCCATGTGTTGGATCCCCTTGTGAATTTAGTTGATTTGGTAGCTAATCCAATCATCATGCCTTTGTCTCAAGAAATCACATCTACACATTCAAAAATTCATTTATGTCTACAATCTCATCACATACACAGATCTTTGTTCCCTCCAATATATTAAGTCACCCACTGCATTCTCAACTTTTTTCACCAAGGCACCTCCTCAAGGCGCTCCATTGGCCTTGATGCCTCCCATCGAGACAATGAGATAACTTGTTGCATTTAGTTGGAAAGTGAAGGGGGGTGGTTGGTTGGGCCATCTCCCTCATCTCCAATCTGTCCTAATGCGATCAGTGAAGTGTCACCATACTTATACATCATGTACATGAGAAATCATATACTCGAACCGGTCTTGCATTCACACTCTTCCACGAGTCATTCTAGCTCAGGGTCATACGACCATTCACCATGTCCAAGTTTGATGGAGGAGGAATCAGATACTTCCTTGGTTCTCTTCCACCAAGGTCGTTGCATATCCCTCACATCCTCTTGCTCTAAGAATGTTTTTTACTCATTTTCTACAAATTGCTCTGGCATCTTCGTTTTTGTGACTTCCTCTAATTTCTTCACCACTTATTGACTTCTAAATAGAAATCATCCAATCCATTCATTGCCTTAGCCAAATATGCACATATATCTTCAACATCGACAATCCTTCGTTCCACTTCCATAATCTTCCTTTCATTGTTTGTGTTATACTGTCCAACCATCACCCCACATCGTCCAAGTTCGTCTCCACAAGGTTGCTTCCTCTGGCTATCCCCAACAACCATTTGCAAGGAAGAAATATGTGTGCCTCCTTCCTTCCTCCTTATGGATAGAATCAAACATGGAGTCTCTCCTGAGAAAATGGAAAAATTGTTCATGTGAGGAACATTTTTTTCCTTTTCCTTCCTCATGAACTCTTGTCCTAACACAACTTCAAAATCGTCCATGAGAATAATGGTGAAACTCATCTTTCTGCACCAGTCACCAAGCTTCAATGAGATGTCTTTGGCCACATCAATGAATCTCTCCATTCTTGTGTTGACTATATTGAAGGTTGTCTACATTAGTTCAAGATGCAACCCGAGCCTCTAGGCCATGTCTTCCCTCAAGACATTATGAGTTTCCCCACTGTCCACCATGGTTAACACTAACTTCCCATTGAGTTCGATCTACAATTAGAAAAGTTTTGTCTCATCTTTTGCTTGGATATCTATGGTTTCACCTTCCATGAAAACATTCAAGACCTGCAACACTCCAATAGATGGGTTTTATGACTTCTCCAAAGCATTCAACTTCTGTTTCAAAGGAAAATTATTTGCATAGTGCTCCTTAGCAAAAATCCAACATGAAATCAACTTCTTCTCTTTCGATGTGTCTATTTTCTTAGCACTGTCTTCAGTACTTGTGGGTGAATTCATATTTCCCTTATCCTTATTTTTCCCCTTCACTTGTTGTTTCTTCTCACCTTGGGCATCCTCACTATTTTTAGGACCTATCTTTGGTTCACCCCGAAATTCCAACAATTTGTCTAGTGCGATGATCGTTGCTACAATAGTTTTAATGTTTTTTCATCACTGCTCACTCTGCGCCCATGGTTGTAGACTATTCGTGAAGTGGAAATTTTTTCCTTCTTTTGACATATCCTTGATCTCCAAAATGAGCCATGTGAACTCCTTGATGTAGGCTTGGATCTTACCACAGTCCCTGAGAACCAACAATTGATTCCTTGTGATCCATCCTTGGTTCCTTAGACCAAAATGTTCCTTCAAGGTTGCCTTCATCTCTACCCAGTTTTTGATCTTCACAACAGTTCCTCCACCAAAGTTTAGTGGTTCTTGTCAAGAACATTGTTGTATCATTCGCCTTGGCTTCGTCTAAACTTCCATTCAACTGCTCCAAGTACTGCTCAATGTCCCAATAGGAGTTTCCCAACAACTAAGTGTTGTGAGTTTTGTCATATGGCTTGGGTTCCTTTATCTTGATCCTCATCGGCATGACAATAGATCTTTTTATGTTAGCCAAAGCATGTTTCAATAGTACGATGGTGCCATCTTGGTCTCTCAACTTGTGAGTTCGGCAAGTGTGTCCTTTGCTGCCTTGAGTCTACCCTGAATTTCATTTTTCAAGGTGTCGGTCATCATATCTATAGTTGACTAGAACTCTTGAATGGCTTGGTTAAACCCTTGCTTTATATTGCTCGTATCATAATCCATTCAATCAACCTTCTCACCATGTTGTCATAATGCATATGTCATCTACGTGACAGTTCTTTCTAATCTAGTGATTCGATCTGTAATCTTTCCAGTCTTAGGATCCCTCTTGATGTCACTATCGTTAGCCATGGATGGACCTATGATTATCTTCACTTTACTTGCGAAGGGTTCTTCCAAGAACCCAAGAATTTGTCTCAAGATTCCCTTCAAAATTATGCAATTACTTTTGTGGTCGGGTTTGTGACAGTCCTGTATTTTGCCTTTCCCAAGTACTTCTTTCACCCTCATAACTTTGTGTTTGGCCTCTCAAGGAGAGCACCTAGTTTTTTCCCAAGTCACGAGTTCCATTTCCAACTTTCCCTTGTCACAACCCACTAAGTATGCACTCAAGTTTTCTCTGTGATGGGTCGGTCCGTCGAACCCTCACCAATATTACACCCAAACTACTTTACCAAACAAATTCACCCTCTTCCCACAATTGTTCCAACTGTAGTAGTGTTGAAGAGCATCGAATTTTTTCTCAACTCTACTCTGATACAACCTATCACAAAGGTGACATCTTGATGAAGATTTCACCAAACTATCTCTCAATTATTCTTTGATACCACCTATCACAACCACACAAGACACTCAAATAGATATTTCGATTTTTCACCTCTTGAGAGTGTGCGGAACCACAGGTTCTCACTTGGTTTCTTGGCACACTAAGAACACTTTGTCTAGACTATGCCTCTTCACCTAGAGCATATTCATACTCTTTTCTAGGCTACCAACTAGTCACACTCCTACTTTAGTGAAACTCTTGATTACTTAGATAGTTGTTAACACAGTTTAACACTTAGTATTACTCAAGAATTCATCCATGAACATGAGCATTCAAGAGAAAAACTACGAAACAAAAATGAATAAAAACACAGAAATAGTTCAAGCGACGCAAACTGTGCCTAAAACCTGATTAATTCTTTGTTATTGCGAAACCATTACAAATGAGCACTACCAGGTCGGTTTAAAACAGGGCATAGTCAAATGACTCTCCTCACCTCACCAAGACATTCAAGAATAGATCTATCACCACAAGACTCTCTGCCACAACTGTCTTCACAACTCCCTGCGGTGCACCTCAGACGTTCCCACAACCATAGACTTGTTGTCATTTCATTTCTATAGACTTTCACCAAGATAACACATATTTCAGTTCTTCCTCACACATGCTTCGACATACCTGCATTTTCAGACTTCCCCAAAACCTTCCAAAATGTCCAACTCTTGGCCAATTTTCTTCCATATTGGAAACTATACCTCAATTCGTTATCGCAGACTTGCCTCAGACTTTCTCTCCCAAATATCTTACCAAAAATGCTCTATGTCTCCTCTTGGTTGTGTGCCTTTTCTCTTATATGAGATCCAAAGGTCAGTTGGTGAAACATTACATCTCTTGGGGGTGTCATTCCCCTTTGCAAACCCACACTCAACCAACTCTTATTTCCCTTCGGTGGACCCGACGCGCCCATCAAAATCATGCATGCCCATCAATCGTTCATCTCTTTGACCCACATGCCATTTTCCTTATGTGCTCTTCATGTCGATTATCATTACTTCTAGTGAGTGTGTTGATGGGGTCATCCAACCTCTTTATCTCACCCATGTTGCCAAGGGTAGATGAATCCACTCCTGGGGCATGCTCCCAAGTCGCCCCGCCCTTTCCCAAACACAACCTAAATCTGCGTCAATCGTTCTAAGGAAATTAAGGTGTGTTCCCCCTTAGTGTCGTGCAACACCATTGTGTGCTCAAGGTGCTCCTTCCTACACCCAAACGTCTTCATTCACCTAACTGATCACTCCCTTCCTTTTGTTATTCATATGTTCATCGTTGAATCTGCCTAAGAAGAGCACATGCTCGGTGGGTGTTGTGGGAGACCCTTGTAATAGATGACTTAAAAAAATGAAGAGTAGTTAAATGAATTTATCATAGAGCTTAATTAAGTATATATATCAACATTTCAAAGATGAGTTTTAAGCATATAAATTTATATAAACCATGTGTGATAAATAACGAGATAGATCATATTTCTATTAGAGTGATTTGTACTAGGGACCTTAGAGTCATAAACTTGTGAGGGATTATAATTCATACATAATGTAATAGTAAGCATAGAGCCATAAACCATTTGAGTTGATTTACAATCCATAAACATTGTTGATTAGCCATAGAGTCAGACATCAAAGCTTGTCTTGAATGATTGTTTTTTTAATCAATGAAAATTGTCTTGTTGTGATACATTGCATTTTGTTTTATGATATATAGTGGATGGTAACTAATCACAATGTTAATGTCAAAATTCAGCTAAGTCGTGGCATAGTAGTAAACTTGAGAAAGATTATATCATTGATTTAGGTTAAATTTTTGTTCAACAATTTTATAAAGTTCATGATATTGTCTCTAGATTATCATAATTGGAAAGGGAATTTGGGAAATAAGGTGGTGCCAATATGTGAAACTCTAGGATTACATCATGCATTACAATGTATTAACTAAACTAAACAAAAAAGCATGGGCTAATAGAGAATCTCGATAATACTTGAGTCTATTAATATGGATATGTAATCATTGGACATAATTAGGTAGAAAAATAGAATGTGTGAGATTATCTAATTCATTTGTTATGTATTATGTTAATAATTCTTCAAAAATTGGTATTGCATTAATTTCGTTGATGAATTGGGTTAATGGTGGATTTTGTTTGATAATTGGATTCGGGTGTGAAAATTTATATTCTACAAAGAGTTAAGCATAATAACTTTTCCAATATATATTTCACATTTACGATCATGACGCATATAAATGTCAAGTGCACTAAGTAATAAAAATGGAAAATTCAAAGCATTCAGTTTTGGTATGCAAGGTATTTATACACCATATAATGGAACTTGTCACAATGGGCATGGAAGATTCACGTGTTAGAGTGGAAACCCTCATTTTCTAAGAATTGTTCTCATCCTCAAAAGCCACTATGTTTGAGAGGGAATCATAATGTAGAATATTGTAAAAAAAATCCATAACAATAAGACTATAAGAGGAGAAAAGATGACAATGTCATTCAAGTTGGAGGAGGGCGTCATATTCTCAAATTGAATGGATTGCATGTTAATGTTATCAAAGGATGAGCCAAAAATCAAGATAACTAACATATTGGGTAACAATGAGAAGTATTCTAACCAAAGGTCCAAAAGGATATACTATAGAAACAATATCCTGACCCGATGAAAGAAAAGTGAATTACCATGAGTAAAACAGATACTAGATGGAGGAAAAGTGAATTATCATGATTCATACAAAAGATAGAGATAATTAGGAGGGAATAATACATGCACCTATTGTACAACTGATATTGTTGGAAAATACTACACTTGCGAAGTTGGTTAAGGAATAGTGTTTTAGGGTGGACAACATTAGAGAATTTGTAAATATTTTAAAAGAGGGTAATTTAACTGAAACTTTGAGGAAAGTGGCATAGCCTTCTAATGATCATGACACATAAGTATATTCATTTCAGAGAGGCTTGTGTGAGGTGGGATATTCATGTCCAATATAAGAATATGATGAAGCCTTATAATTAGATATTACGATGGATGTGTTAGATGTCAAAGTTGTTATCCTATATTTAGGCGATCAATTTAATTCCATGTCAAAAGAAACTTAGAAGTTGTGGGATACCCATAGATATTTAGTTCCCTACTTTCTTTGTTAGACCCTCTAACTAGGTGTTCCCCATTATTATATTGTCTCAAGGGTCAACATGAATGGAGTGAATAGAAAAGTCAAATTTGAAGTGGCAAAATTGATGGATAATGAGGATTTCCTCTAATCTTGTAGCAAAATTATTTGTGTTTGTTTGAATATTTTGTGTCAGGCATCAACACCTCCCATTTTTTTTTGTATGCTTGCTCATAAATCCTTTTTCTTCAATAAAATGGAACCCCTCCTTTCTAACACAAGAGCTTCTTGACTTACTAAAGAGACACCTCAACTTCTTGATCTTTGTTAAAGTCTTCTCGTCTGTCTTTTATTAAATTGATTTATCATTTAAGCTTGGTTTGTTTGTTTTTTAGTTTGACACTTAGACATTTTTTGGATGTATCGGAAGAGTTCCCAGGAACTTCTTCGATACACCATAGGTATTCAAAATAACATCCTCGGTACACACCAGTGGACTTCCCCAAAACTTTTTTGATTTACAAAGTATCGATCAGATAACTCCCTTAGAAATCCTTCGATACGTGAGTTTGGCCACCAACCGAGTTAATGATATCACTTCTGATAAGACCGAAATAGTTCCCAAAAACACCTTCGGTGCAACCGGGGAAGTTCTAAACTTCTCCTTCAATTCATAAATCTCTTTGTCAACACACTTTCCTTTATATGCTCTGGTGCAACAAGATAAGTTCTAACGAACTCCTCTAATACTCTCAGAGGAGTTTGCAACAACTCTTCTCGTATACAACCAGAGAGCTCCCAAACTCCTCATTTGAGGCATGTATCTTTGTATCGACGCACATCACATATTTTACTTCGGTGCAACTAGAAGAGTTCCCATGAACTCTATCGGTGCGACCGAAGGAGTTCCAAACAAAACCTTCGAACAAATAAAATACTAAAATCGATGCACTTGCTATCGATGCCTCTGGTTGTCTCAAATTGCACGCCATGATTATAAAATAGTGCTCCCCTTCATATATTGATCATTGTTCTCTTATCGCTAAGGGAGAAGGGAGCACCAATATTTTAAATTACGATCTATGATTCTTGAAAGAAGTACCCACTCACCACCTAAGCAGTTATCCACACATCTTCAACTGTCAAGTAGGCCCTACAAACCATATCTTGTCTTCCATTTATATATTCATTAGTAGGGTTTAAGTTTTCTTTACCACAAAACCCTTCCCTTCTCTTACTCTCCAGACCAACCCCAACTCCTAACCGACTCCGGATGTTGCCTTCATTAGTCGAAGCATCACATGTGGGCACCACCACTCCACAAGAAACCCTAATCGTGGCTCACCTTCCCGAACTATCCCCATGCCCATTGTGTGCTCTAGCCACTAAGTCCCTTTCACACTGTACTTTAACAATTCCTTGAGCGAAAGTACCAGGAAATTTTTCTTAGTCACTATGACCACACCCTAAATTTTTACCTTTGATCGATATCAAGCCTTGCAACAACCTTTATCTGGCTCACAAAACCCTAGCAACCAGGTCTTTTCCCTACCTCAAGTTTGCACCAAATATTTAAAATTTTACCAATCCTCGTGGAGAGAATGGAACCTCTTGGACGTGAGTCCAACCAAACCTTACTTACCTTGGTCTTCATACTTAGCCAGTTTTGAAACTCATGTAGTCAGCAAGTTTCCATCATAGCCTCTAATGCACAATAAGCAATGTTATTGTGCTTTTCTTTCGGGACTTGTTGGAGGGGTTAGTACAAAAAGTTTTAGTTGTGAACCTCCCTATATCGGAAGAGTTAATAAAAAATCCTCTGTTATTCATCTCTGGTCCATCGGTATAATTAATACAAGCTCCTCCAGTTTCATATCAGACTAGTTAATGCAAACTTCTTCGGTATAAACGTTTAAATGCCAACAAACTTCATACCAACATTGTCGGTCATTTTCTTTCTACACTGGTGGAGTTTCTATCATTAGCTCCAATACAATCTGAAAGTATTGTTAAATTTATCCCCATTTCACCGAAGAACTTGGCACCAACTACTCTGACCCCACTGACAGACTTCACAATATTGGCTTCGGTCCACAAAGGAGAAGTTTCCACCATATGCTCTGGTACATACTGGAGCACTTGTCATATTTGAATCTAGTTCACCTAATCTAATTCATACTTCCTCAAACTCTCCCATGTCTCATATCGTCCTATCATCCTCAGATGATGAATTCCCTCCTAACATTGACTCGAGTGATTCCTCAAGTACCAACATGATTTTATAGTAACAAATTCACCTTGAACCCATGTTACCTCTCAAGAGATAAATGATTCAAATGATTTTTAGAACTAACATTTTTATCACTATTATGTCTTCTTTTATCATTGGTTTGATGCACTAATTATGGTTATGTTTGTTGTAGATTTAGATATGTTGTCATGCAAGAAAACAACTAGAAAAGTACTCGCGACATAAGCTTTCAAAAGTGGAAGCCAACAGGAAGATGAATTTGATACCCTAGGGGTGGTCTATGATGATACTACCAAATTCATAGAGAAAGGGGAAACGTCACTCAATCATAATGAATTTTTCCATATGTTCAAAAAGAAGAACTTCCCTGTGGAATTTGAAGATCAAGATGAAATCAAAATATTCAGAAACATCTAGAGGTCGATATTGCTTATGGTGGTGGCTCGTGAAGTAGTGTTCCCTTGTGTAGATGCGATATCATGGATTCTCAAGAACATGGACCTTAACAACCGATACATACTCAATGTTAAGGGGAAACCCATAACATCATTCCAAGCAACCAATCTAGCCAAGTATTACTATTTGGAAAAGGGAACCCGATCACTAGATGAGGAAATCCTAAAACATTTCCCACACAAATTGAAGGAATTATTCAAGATTTCGTACAATCCAGATGAAACTTTCAATCTTATGCCATCTTGTGAATATCACACCACTTCACTCAGAACGTCATACCAATACATTATGGAAATGCTTTTCAAGCTATATGGGGAGCAAGATTCTTCTAAATTTACTTAATCTTGTATGCCTCTGATATACTATTGTGTTTATGAAGGGTCATCATTCAATTGGGTTGATATCCTATCAACAAGCTTAACAAAATCCATCACAACTATCAAAGAGACTGAACCTGGAAAATTCCCAAGTTTTCACATGTTGTCTTGTCTATTAGATATTTTGTGTGCACCATCAATATCCCAAGATGGGTTGGGCATGGAAACCAACTGACCTATCTATACATATCTACTGCAAGATTCTCTAGGAGCACAAATACAGAACAAAATATCACAAGATATGTGATCAATTTTTGGTACCTCTTAACAAACTCATCTTCGATGCACTAGCTCTGTGTATGACCAATAAAGCATTGTAAGTAATTTGGAATATTGGAGAGTGGTACCTCATGGAGCACAAAAATTATATCTGGGTATACAGAGTCACCAAAGCTCCCCATTTTCTTTGATATTTGTGTCAGAAAGACTAGTGCTTCTAGAAATCACATATCAAACTGTGATCTATGGAATTGGAGCAATTCTATATCATGATAAGAAGTTTATCTGGCCCCTGCTACCACTTTGGGTCAGATTCTATTCATTCAGAAGCATGAAGTAGGCCTAAGAAGAAGTGGACAAGCTATTTTCATAACGCTTTGGAGAAGAAAGGTTTCGGAGACATGAACGAAAGAAAGTGGTCAAGGAAAATTGAAATAAGAACAAACTTCCATGGGAATACACTTTGGACACATGGGATGAACATGGCGTTCACTACAGTGCCAACACATATGAGGAATTTATCACCAAGAGGCATGGAAAACCTATAGGAAGGATAGTTGATGAAAAAAAAATTAGTGAAGAAGCACAGAGAAGAGACGAAGAAGATGAAACAACAAGAACATCTGTTGCAACAACATCCACACATTTCATATCAAAAGAGGTCGAAAGAAATTGGCAGAGGCCGAAAAAGAAGCAAAATCGATAGCTGAAAACATAGCCGCATAAGCAATAGCACCATAACAATGAGTAGAAGATGAAGTGACAACTAAGGAAGCCGAAGAAGAACAATAGGAAAATTATGAAGAGACTCTAAACAACAATGCATCACCAATGGAAACCAATCTCCCAGAATCATCAACAGAAGACCCCAATAATCATATTAAATTAGTTGGAATGGAATTGGGGCTTCGCACGCCATACAGTCCCAACAAAGTGGCAAACTTGAAAATTTTCAAATTTGACAAAACCACTTGCAAGATCGTGCAATAACATATCAGAAAGGTACTAGTCATAGGGGGAAATCCATTAGCAGTCCTCACAAAGACTAATGTGACATAAGATTCTAGCAAAGATCCACTCTCCATAGAATCTGTTGGCACTGCCTTCACCACATCAACAAAGTATCTAGAATTTTTTCCGCCAAAACCAAGAGAAGGATGTCAAGATCAAAGAAATAGAGGAACAAATTAGGCATGTGAGGAAATATGAAGGAAGTCTAAGAGAATTCAAAGCATGTGCTGAAAATTTTAGGACAAAGCTTGAGGAGGAAATTACAGATATGTATTCCCATCTTCATGTTTTCCAGTAATTGGCAGCTGGCATAATGGACCAACAAATTCATGTGAAAACCAAGAAAATCTAGCTCGTTACCATCCAAGAGGGTTTAGAAGACATAAAACATTGGATCATTGATAATCCATATGCTCTAGTGAAGCTTTCCTACCCCTCAGAGGTAGAAAGGAGAATCAATTACGCTTCGCTTGATAGATTCCTTCAAGATGGGAAGAGAGAAAAAAAAGGAAATGAAAATAGCACTTGCTATCCATGCACAAATTCACAATGTTGCACAACTCTTGACGCATAAGATTCTCCTTCCCCCATTGAGGAACTTGGGAAAACCATTTCAATGGAGCAACTCAATAAAATATAGCAACACATAAACCAAAGATGGGAGAAAGTTGAAGCAATTATGAAGGTAACAATCAGGTTGATGGAGGAACACCTCATCCAACCAACCAAAGTTCAAACAATGATCCAAGCATTCATGGACACCCTGGTGAGAGATATGAAGACTCTCATGGACAACTCATTCTCCCATGAATCCTCCCTCGAAAAAATTCTATATCGCAGTGTAACATCCCCAGCCACCAACAAGCTAGGCAATACTACCAACACAACCTTAACTTAGCCTTTAAATCTATGATACCATATTGTAACGTCCTCGGCCATCAACCCCACTGTCAGGAAATGCCACTACGCGGAATATACACTTATATATATAATATGCATTAAATCAAATTAACACATTTAACATAGAGTTACTACCATCATACAGACTTAAATAGAATTAACAACAATTCATACATGTAGCGGAATACATGAAAACATACAAGCATCACAAACATGCATTTTAATTGAAATTAAACACATGATGATACTTATCTTTGAAACTGGAGTAACTCCACCAACTACTTGCAGACCTTCCACGAACCTCCCAGCCATAGACCATGTTTCTCATCATGCTCAATAGTGGTTCACCCCTGAGCTAGGACTAAGCTCCACCCAGGGCAAGGGAATCCTAGACTAGGCTGAAGTCATGGGAAGCTGCACAATGCAATTGGAAGGATTCTCTCCAAGTGCCTTCTTACGCCCACTACTCACAGACTCTCATTCCCCACATTCCTGTTCCACCTGGGAGTATACACCTTCACAAGCATAGTCCATAGGTTGCTTCAACTCCCTCTCTAGGTCTCGAAAATAGGCTGGATCAGGAATTCTCAGAGCTATGTAGCTGGTGTTGGACTATCTCTGGGATAAAACCACTTCCCAGAAAACTCTCTCACCTGGAGACAGCTGCTCACAGGCTTGGCAACCTGCCTCTTCAACCAAAACCACCTCTCTCACCTGGAGAGAGTGTTGCACACAGGCCTGACAACCTGCTTCTTCAACTTCGTTCCAACACAAGAAGGACAACAACAACGGTTCAACACTCATTCACATAGGGATGATAGCAACATCAGCAAATGGCATGGCATCGCAGGAGGCAACAACCCACACTAAAAAACAACACAGATAAGGCAATTACCTAGGTGTCAGGTTCCTCAGGAGACACAGAATGGGTCACGGATGAACTGCATGGCCACAACAACCCACAGTTACAACACCACACGACTCAGACAAATACGGGATACTCGAACTTCCCCGGAGACACAAATCAGTCTGTCGGTTTTCCAATGGTTTTTAGGGTGCGTGACCAGGAACACAATGTAGATGCAGATGCAAAGGCAAAATAGGTTCAGACGCCCCCATATCCCAGTGAACTCAGATGTAGGATGACATAATGGGAAGCAAACCCAATAGCGGTGTATTTCCCAGTTATAACTACATGCGCCCAGGTTGACACTTGTCTTCCTAGAGCTGCATGAGTTCCATTTAGCACACGTTCCCTTTACAGGAAATTAGGACAACACTCAACATGTCCACCTTAGACTTCATGAAATAATAATAAATTACTATCCCCTTTAGAGGTAAGCCCCCTAGCTTAGCCCCTGGGCCCACACACTTAGCCTCCTCCCTTACCTAACCTTGTGGAATCTTAGTCCCCCATCACTCTTTTTTCGTGGTTGGTCTGCACGCAGCAATGTTTATATTTTATTAATGATTTGCATAATTACATATACAAAATTAGGCTCCTGGCCTTTTACACCTAGGCTCTCCGACCTAATCACCAAATAAGCCTCCTAGCTTATTATAACTCGGCTCACTAGCCTACAAAACATGTTTACAATTTATAAATACAACCGGGGCTCGTCCTTGGGGATATTAAAATCCCCTCCCCTTATTTTTTCACTGTCCTCAGTGCAAATTTCACACAACATCAACAAGATTTCCAAAATATTCAAAAAGATGCGGGTATTCTACCCGCATAGCATATTCATTCTCCCATGTCGCGTCCCCAGGACCGTAGCAGGTCCATTGGACCTTTACAAGCCCTATGGCTTGATTCTGGAGATGCTTGCCTTTCTTGGTCAAATATGTGTATCGGATGCACTTGCAATATGTCTTCTTTCTCCAACTGAATCACATTCCAATCGATTACATGATTAGCATCGGGTATATATTATTTAAGAAATGAAATATGAAACACATTATGTACAGTCATGGATGTAGGTAATGCAAGAATATATGAAATGTATATATATGTATATATAGACAATTCTAATAACATTATAATTTGTATACAACATACACAACATATAATAATTAGAGAATTGTACTTATCTTTTGATTTGAGAAGACCTTCCACCCCTGACCAGGGCTATGACTCCATCGGGGCAATGGCTTCCCAAGATAGCCACGGTCCACAATCCATATCCACATGGTCTAGGAAAAGGTACCAAACCTCATCAACACTCCAACCATTCAAACCTCAACAACACTCCAACCAATGGTCTCTCATTCCCCACATGCCTGTCCCACCCCAGGAGTGTACACCTTCACTGTCACGCAGTCGATCGGCTGCTACACCTCCCTTTCCTTGGGCTTTAGCAACATGCTAGCTCAATAAGTCTCAGAGCACCGTGGCTCCCAGAGTTTCAACTTCCCTCAGAGATTTCCAATCAACATCTTCTCGAGCTACTCTTTGTAATCAACATCATCTCATCTGCATCACCCACATGTAGTTATCATGAGAAAACATAAAAGAATTCATTTAGGAACTCCAACTTAGTTCAAAAAGGAATTCAAATTTTTCCCCAAAACAGAAAATTCCATTTCATAATTCATCTTGGTTGTTGTCATATTATGAATGCATCCATCCTTTTGGTTTTCCACAGGCACCAAACTGCATACCATTTTTCCTGAAATGCTTCCTCTTGCATACAACCAACAAATTTTCAGTTTTTTTTGTACATCATAATTCAACATGTACAACACCTTATGCAATGATCTTAGAATTTCCTTCACCTAGTAATTAAATCACAATTACCAAACAACTTGACCAAATAGAATGACTCATCATTCTATGCATAAGCATGTTCATAATTAATAATAGTAAGTTTATTATTTCAATTTTCTGAACATAAAATTTTATGTAGTCTCTATTCATGTTACTACCTGGCTTGCAACTTTCATGTTGCAATGTTTAACAGTTCCTGAAATGTTCTCAACTTCATGAGTTAGCAACATTTCAGACATTAGTATAATTCTTTCCATGCAATAATATATATGCATGTCCTTACAAAACATATTCAACCATTGCATTTAGTATACAATTCTATCACTTACTATGCATGAGTGCAATTCTCAATGCATACTTATTCAATGCACCTTGCATTGAAATACATAATGCTCTTTATCTCAGTCATGTATCTCACCATCCATCAGTTGGAATTCTAGCCAATGTGTTGACACATTCTCCACACACTTCCTATTGTCTTCCCAATTAATTGGATGCCATCCTTTTCGACCCAAACACTACACCAAGAATATAATTCTGTGGTGTTCATTAGTGTTAGCAAAAAGGTTGCAATCCTAGTTTTATTTAAAGGTGGGAAGATTTTATTACCTTTGTGTCTCATAACCTTTCCATATTCATACCTTTCCATATCCAACCATGCCCCGGTCTCATACATGACTATCTTACTGGCATTCATTCTTATAACACGTACTTATCTTTTAATTTTCTTTGGTTATTACCCCATAACCAAATTAACATGACATTCAACTATGTCATTTGTGTGCATTCTGAAGCTAAAAAGATTTGAATTAATACAGGCCTCCAGCCTTTACCACATCCAGTGGTATGCATTCAATAATATAACCCTGTGATTTTATAAAATAACTCTAGTTGAGGAAATTCTTACCTAAATTTCCTTTCAACAATTATGCAAAAAGAGTAATAAAAACTCATACCTGCATGAATGCCATTAATAAATTTTATACTACCTGAATTTCCGATGGCAGTAGAAGCTTTCATGCTTCTTTTATCAAACTTATAACCAACACTTCATCTCTTTGTTGCTTCACTCCTTATGCAATAACATCTCCAACAACACTTGTAAACATGCAAGCATTCTTTCCTCTGGCTGACCCAACAAGCCATAACATAATTTCTACCACAGAAATTGCAACAACTTCTTTCCCATGTGCAACTTTTCCTTGTTGAACCCAGAAGTCTTCAATTCTTCCCAAGTTCCTGAATCTTCTTGTTCTCTCATTGTAGTCATTGTACATGACTATTTCTTCCATGAGCACTTTCGACGCAGTTCCCCCACTTCAGCGGGGTTTGTTGACCTCCCGGTCAAAGAATCTTCAACTCTTCTGAGTCAAATTGAATCTTCGGGCTCATGATTGAACCCAAAACAATTATACACATGCCCCCTTTTATCCTTTAGGCATAGGTCCTGACAGACCCACAGGCTATTCCCACGCGCTTCCAAAACTCCAAGTTTCTGGCACTGGCCCCTTTTTCATTAGCCCTTTCCTTCATAAGACCATGGGTTATGACCTCACGTAAGTGTGTGATTGAGGGTGCAAGAAATATTAGTTTTAGACCAACCCAATTTTCACCCCGCGATTCACCTCCAGTTGCCACGTATCACTTTGTTAAAACCGTGGTATAAATTGCAGCCCACTCTCAGATTTTTAACATCCGAGCAAGTTTTAGCCCCGCAATCCAACTCATACGTCGATCTCCAATCCCTTGGCAATGATCCGTGATCAATAGCTGATATCTATCCTCTTTCCACATGCGATCCCAGATCTACACGATTTGTCGACACTTATCTCCCTTCCAAATCAACAACTACGGTTGATTTCGGCTCTTCGGCCCTCGGGAGTTTCAACTCTCAACTATCTGCTTTTCCCATATGGAAATATTCCAGAGTGGAAGATATATTGACACCTGTCCTAATCAATCGGACGGTTCTGATGAACTCCGATTCTTCGACCTTCGGGAGTTCTTACGTCTCCACACACACAACTCTCCAGAGTGACAGATCTTCTGCCATGTGTCCTCTCCAAATCAACGACCCTGATTCTCTTCGGGACTTCGAATCTTTCCGACCAAGACTAGATCAATGGTCCTTTGACCTCCTCCTTGATCAATGATCGATATCTCCTTCGTGACTTCGGCGCTTTCACCCGCTGCTTTCCTCTGGAGTTCTTTGTACCCAGAGTTCCAGATCTAGCGCCAGGCATCCACTTTCAGATCAATGACCAAGATTTACTTCGATTGTTTCTCCTCCTCCTTGTCCACAAACTTCCAAAGTTGTGGATCTTACGCCACCTTTCCTCCTTGATGATGGATGGTCCCAAATCACTTTGGGACTTCGGGACTTTGACAAGTCCACTCTCCTGTGCACACAAGGGTTAAGTCTCGTGCGCTTACCTCCGAATCCAATGGTTGCTGTTCCTTCACGCTTAGATCCAACAAATGGGATATGTTCTTCTCCTCTGTGCTTCCTTTGTTCTATTGGACATTGATCTAATGGTACAGGATCCTCCCCACAACCAGTCTAACGGTTTTTGTCACTCCTCCTCTTGAGATTTTAACTTTTTCCATCTTGAAAGATTTTGTCAGTGTTCAAAAGCTTCAGCCTTTAACCTTTCTCCTGCGAGTCTGCCTCTTGGATCTCATCTTCGCTCTCGTAAGTGTTATCTCTTCTGAGCTTTAGGACTTAGAATGAGTCTATCTCCCAGGCACTCCTTGTGTTATCTCTTCTAATATTTTTTATTTACTCGGTCTCCTAAGGGTATTGACCCATTTGTTTCCTTTCAAAGGAAAACTTTGTGCCCTCCTGGAAACCTTCTGCTCAAAGAACACCTGGTTGAGCATTTTCTACAGAGTTTTCAACAACTATGTGAGTATCTTCCTCTGATACTCTTCTCCTTGAACTTGATAAATATTTCTCTCTATGCGCACTTGCACTCGCTCAATGCCCACATGGTAGAGCCCTACAGAGTTCTCAATGACTCTTTCTCTCTCTGAACGCAACACAAAGTTATTCCTATGCACTCCTTGCACCTCTGCTGATGAAGGTTCAACGGTATCTCTCCTAAGCTTCTCTGATGTTAACATTCCTCTATCAATGCACTCCTTGTGGAAAATGTGCACTGCTTGCACTTGAAAACTCAAAGAAGAGAAACAATTGAAACTTATTCAATACTTAACCAGTTTACACATTCATACCAATATGATTTAAGAAAACGTTTAGATTTCATTTTCTTCTCAAGCTCTTCTCTGCTCTGTAATAATTTTCAAGAACTAGCCCCTTTCTCTCAGTCCCCAACACATGGGACCATGGGTCGTGACCAAGCGCTAGATCACTTAATGCTTACTTGGGCCTTCAGCTTCAGAAGTCTTCAAAGAACCACATAACAATATCTCAAAGTTCCGGATTACCGAACTCGTGAATTAGGGTGGATCAACCGTCCATGTATACTCAACATCCGACAACTGACACTTACTATGGAACCTCAGGCATCTGAGATCCGGGACTTCGGAGGATTTCACATCTGCGCATCCCAAACCATTAATCTCATAACATTCCAAATCACCTTTGGTGACATCATTACATCATATCACTTAACATTTTCCAATTGCGGGGGCATGCAACGATGGTTTGGAGTAACCTGCCTTTCATCTCACAATTCTTCTAACACTGACATGTAAACCCTTGGTTAAACCGCGGTTTGGATTATAGGACCACCTTGGAGAATTAACTCACATGCAACTTGGGTCCCCACAATGTCTCCTCGTCGTTGATCTTGATGTATCGTGATCAATGCCACTATGGGTCCTCCAACCTTTAACTTCGTTATGTAACCTTGGGTCCCACTAAACATGCTCATACATAGTGCCACATGGCAGAATACTAGAGATTGACTCATGGCCCAGTCATATGGGTGTCACATGTCACGTTCCATATGGAATTTAAAAATTCCATGGGTTCAGAACCCACTTATACATGGCACACAACCCATGTGTCCATGTCAATCCAAGTGATGTCATCATGACTCACTACTTCGGCTCTTTTGGAGATTTCTCCCTTCACTACTGCGTTTTACCTTTCGACATTGGTTGATCCAATGGTCGAGCTCTCCTCTCCATATCTACGGTGTAGATCCACTTCAGAGCTTCGAGCTTCGACCCTTCTCTTGTTTTTGGCATCACACTTCACTGAAGTCGCAAAGTCCGAAGGGCTTCTGGTTTAACTCCTCTGCACCTTCCCCAGATCTGACGGTCATAAGGGATTTCCCTTCCTTCTGAATAGATCCTACGGCACAGAACAGACTCTGTTACTCTACAAATTTCCAAAGGAATTCACGGCTAATTGCTTCACAACATTACCATATCTGACGGTCATGAAGGATTCTCCTTCTTTCGAACAGATCCTAAGATCCACATTACTCTGCGGTCCAATACCACTCCTGTCATGGTTTTACGACATCGCTACTCCTCCTGAGCTTCATAACACAGCCAAGGTAACTTATTGGCACTCAAGAAGGTTCTGAGGTTTGAAATTGGTCCTCCAGACACAATTTTCTCTTGAAACCTTGGATCCAATGACCACTTATCCAACCCATTCAGGCTCAGTGTTTGAAACCTTGGGTCAAAACTTGAGTTTTGTCCATTTCGACAACAACTCCTTCTGAAACTCTTGCTTCGACTTCCACTAACATGGCCCATCCAGGCTCAGTGTTGTAACCATGCTCTGATAGCATTTTGTAACATCCCCAACCACCAACAGGATGGGCATTTCTACCAACACAACCTTAACTTAGCCTTTAAATCTCTGATACCATATTGTAACGTCCCATACCATCAACCCCACTGTCAGGTAACGCCACTGCGCGAAATATACACTGATATATAAAATATGCATTAAATCAAATTAACACATTTAACATAGAGTTAGTGCCATCATACAGACTTAAATAGAATTAACAACAATTCAATTCATAAATGCAGCGGAATACGTGTAAACATACAAGCATCACGGACATACATTTTAATTGAAATTAAACACATGATGACACTTATCTTTGAAACTGGAGTAACTCCACCAATTACTTGCAAACCTTCCATGAACCTCCTAGCCATAGACCACGCTGCTCATCAAGCTCAGCAGTGGGTCACCCTCGAGATGGGACTAATATCCACCCAGGGCAAGGGAATCCTAGACTATACTGAGGTCACAGGAAACTGCACAGTGCAACTGGAAGGATTCTCTCCAACAGCCTTCTTATGCCCACTACTCATAGATTCTCATTACCCACGTGCATGTTCCACCCGAGAGTATACACCTTCATAAGAATAGTCCATCGGTTGCTTCACCTACCTCTTTGGGTCTCGGCAACAGGTCGAATAAGGAATTCTCAGAGCTCCGTAGCTGGTGCTAGACTCTCTCTGGGAGAAAACCACTTCCCAACAAACTCTTTAACCTGGAGAGAGTTGATCACAGGCCTGAAAACTCGCCTCTTCAACCACAACCATCTCTCTCACCTGAAGAGAGTGTTTCACATAGGCCTAACAACCTGCTTCTTTAACTCTGTTCCAGCACAAGAAGGACAACAACAATGATTCAACACTCATTCACACAGGGATGACAACAACATCAACATATGGGCATGGCACTACAGGCATTTACATCCCACGCTAAAACACGACACGGTTAAGGTGATTACCCAGGTGTCAAGTTCCTCAGGAGACATAGAATGGATAACAGATGAACTGCGTGGCCACAACAACCCACATTTACGACACCACATAGCTTAGACAAATACGGGATACTCGGACTTCCCCGGAGACACAGATCACTCCATCAGGTTTTCCATGGGTTTCAGGGTGTGTGACCAAGAACACAATGCAGATGCAGACGTAGAGGAAAAACGGGTTCAAACGCCCCCAAATCCCATCGAACGCAGGCAGAGGATGACAGAATAGGAAGAGAACCCAACAACGCTGGCTTTCCCAGCTATAACTGCATGCACCCAGGTTGACACTTGTCTTCCAGGAGCTGCATGAGTTCCACTTAGCACACGTTCCCTTTATAGGAACTTAGGAAAACACTCAACATGTCCACCTTAGACTTTAGGAAATAATAATAAATTATTATCCACTTTCGAGGTAAGCCCCCTAGCTTAGCCCCTAGGCCCACACACTTAGCCTCCTCCCTTACCCAACCTTGTGGAAGCTTAGTCCCCCATCACTCTTTCTTCGTGGTCGGTCTACACACAAAAATGTTTATATTTTATTAATGATCTGCATAATTACATATACAAAATCAGGCTCCTGGCCTTTAACACCTAGGCTCTCTAGCCTAATCACCAAATAATCCTCCTAGCTTATTATAACTTGGCTGACCAGCCTACAAAACATGTTTACAATTTATAAATACACTTGGGGCTCATCCTTGGGGATATTACATGCAGGATCATATTACTTGACATCCAATACAAAGTATGGGAAGCCTACGTCAAATACAAACGCATGTTAATAAGAAAAAATAGCAAATTCATATTTGCTAACACTGTATTCTATTTTGTCTTCTTCCCAACTTCCCTCAACTTCATTCTCATTCTTACACATGTCAATATCCTTTGAGAGGGAAGCTGAAAGGTTTTGTAACTGCTTCTTGTGGAAATCAAGAAGACATTTTCAATAGTTATTAGAATTTCTATAAGTAAATGAACATGCCCATTTTGAAGGGGATCTTCAAGCATTGTACATTCACAAAACTATTTTGTAAAAATTATTGTGTTAAGTCAAATTGAGAAGCCCTTCAGGCCAATTTTGTTGGAGAGAAGAACTCTTGTAAATGATGTTTGTTGTAAACTACTTTCATCTAACTATGTATTATTTACATGTGTTGTAAGACGTTTTTTGCTTATAGATTGTGTTATTACTGAAAAATTTATCACCACAAACACAAACAATGGATGAAGAAACAGTCAGCACAAGCACAACATACTACCAGTAATTATGGAAGGATTACCCTCAGTTTGGAAAGATAAGCACAAAACTATGCAAAAGTGGCTCTGAAAGGCCACGTGTATTCTGTTAGAATATAGAAGATGGTGTGCTCATTTTACCATTGACGATACCCTCGTCACCCAACCATAGGCCGAAGCCTCCCTCCGAGCACCTTAACCTTGACCTGAGAATTCCTCCGGAAGCAAACCCTAGGCTAGGTAGCCAAACAAAGAGTAGCGCATCAATCCCCAAGGATAGCGCATCACAAAACACTGATCTGATGTTCCAAACCCTAGCCAAGAGATATCCAAGCCAATACTCAAACTAGTTGTTGTTGCAGTTGCAGCTGCAACCCTCCTCCAAACCTGCGCACCAACTGCAACTGCAGTGCGCACCAAACTGCAGCACTGCAATTCTGAGATGTTGTCAAATGAGAATTGTTGCCCTGTATTTATAGTAATCCTGCCAGTTTGCTGGGGCCGACTTCTCCTTCTGGGTATGTGTCTGTTCAATATTTTATTATTAATTCTAGCCGACTTCTTCTCTTGGAGGCTAATAACCTAATATAAATTTTCTTCTTGAGCCGACAAGGCTTCTAGGGTTATTAGCCAACTCATTAGGGTTTCTCTTGCTTCCCGAAGTCTTCTATTCTCGTCAGGTTCACACGTGGGGGTAA
>ML791795.1:368459-380914 GCA_009831015.1 Picea engelmannii
AACAAAGAGTAGCGCATCAATCCCCAAGGATAGCGCATCACAAAAGACTGATCAGATGTTCCAAACCCTAGCCAAGAGATATCCAAGCCAATACTGAAACTAGTTGTTGCTGCAGCTGCAGCTGCAACCCTCCTCCAAACCTATGCACCAACTGCAATTGCAGTGCGCACCAAACTGCAGAACTGCAATTCTGAGATGTTGTCAAATGAGAACTGGCACCCTGTATTTATAGTAATCCTGCCACTTTGTTGGGGCCGACTTCTCCTTCTGGGTATGTGTCTGTTCAGTATATTATTATTAATTCTGGTCGACTTCTTCTCTTGGAGGCTAATAGCCTAATATAAATTTTCTTCTTGAGCCGACAAGGCTTCTAGGGTTATTATCCAACTCATTAGGGTTTCTCTTGCTTCCTGGAGTCTTCTATTCTCATCAGGTTCACACGTGGGGGTAAATACCTCCCGCAGCTACCATAATATTAACATATTCAACACTTTCAGCGTGTGCACATATGTGCAGTCTAACATGGTGTACAACACGGACAGTGCATAGATTGTGGGACTGATAGATGGAAAAACCACGCAGATGTGGAAATGACGCATTGTTGATTTTGGTCAGGCCTCAACCACTTTTTGGATGGAGTGGATCTTCCCCATACCCAATATATCCCCCAAATTTCTCTTTGGGATCACTGAAAAGGATGGGAGGTACCTCTAAGGGCCTCCCATTCACATTTTAAACTAGTTGTGAAAAATCTTTCCATCCTCCTATAAACAAAGGGCCATTGTATGCAAAAAAAAAGAAGCAATTTGAGTATTGTTGTGTTGTTCAATTTTTCTTTGAGAAGCCATATTTCTCCTATAACTCTTTGAGCATTCATAGAAAGGGTTGTGCCTCTCTTCTCTTGAGAAGTTCAACCATCAATTCTTCACCATTGTATTTTCATTTTTATCCATTGTTAGAAGGGAGAAAACTTTGTATTTGTGGACTCAAGATACTTCCCAAGGAGGAAGAGGGGACTCATAAGTTCCCATATTTCTCCAAGGTGTTATCAATTCGAAGATCAATCTCCTTTGGTAGCTATTCCTTGTGTCTCTTTCTTTCATCTATTTTATTTGTTACGTGCTTATTTTAGTTTTGTTTCCTTGTTATTTACTTATTGTTCCTTATTTAGTTGAGCCACTAATCAACAAACAAACTGTTGTGTTGTCTTGATAGCCTAACTAGATAGTTAGGAGAGCTATTTTTGCTCACCCAAGTGACAAAAAGAATCCAACATATTAGTGACCATACTAGGGATTTGGATCAAAATTCTATCCAATTAGGCTGCTAAAGTTTTCTTTCTCACTCATTTTTGTTTTCAGGGGTTAAAACCAACCTATTCTCACCTTCAAAGAGCGAGATTACATCCCACATTGAGTGGAATTTTTCAAAATTGTGGTCTCGCCATATTCTTTGCATGCGCGCGGGTTCAAGGCTAATAGTCATGCGGTCCACGCATACCTGCGCTCTGTTAGAAATCTTAAAATGAACACCTCTCTCTCTCTCTCTCTCTCTCTCTCTCTCTCTCTCTCTCTCTCTCTCTCTCTGCGACTATTTATGGTTTATCCACACATTGGTCTTATTTTTTCACAAATTGTAAGGCTTGAGAAAATCACTTCCACCAAGTAGCTTAGAGTTGATTTATGCACTATTGTAAAAGCCACTAAAAGTAGGCTTGGAGATCCACTATTGCATACATATCTTAAAACCACACCTAGACATTTAGGGAGGATAAAAAAAATCCTTGCATCTTTTACTTCCTTACTTGCCACATGGATGGCCTAAAGTTTAGCATGTGAATTTCATTATCTTCTTTTATTTTAACAAAATCATCATAGTAATTTGGGACTATAAACTTATTTAAGTAATCTTGGAGTATTAGAAAAATCAACCAATCTCTAGGAGAGGCCAATACCTCTTAGCTCATTTTGGGATGTAAATCTAAGACTTGTAAGGGATCGTACATGCCCACATGTGCAAAATCTTAGGATAGTTTCAAATTTCTAGAAATCACATAGGGAGCATAAAAGCGTTGAAAGGGCCCATACATGCCCATATGTTCACAATCTAGGGACATTTTTTCAAGCTTTCTTAGATTACAAAACATCGTAGGAAGATAAAAGGGTAAAAGTAAGGATTACCATGTCCACCATCTTAGCTCAAGATTCTTTCATTTTCAAGGGTCATTTAAAAAAATTTAGTAAGTTATCTAAACAAGATAAAGTAAAGGACCACACGATGTCCACCATGCTAAAATATTGAATTTAACTTATTAAAAACTTTTTCACCATGAATCCAGCTTCACAACCTACTTTCACACTCTAAAAACAATCATAATCAACCCACTTTCTAACTTCCATAGGAGGAACACAAAATAATTTGGTTGCCTAAGTTACGATTTGGGGGATTGGGATCCAAATAACTCCCCGTCATTATTTTCTCACTTGAAACTTAGAAAGTTGTGAATTATGGTGCCAAAATCCTCCCACTAAAGTATTCATATACCATAAGGGAGAGAGAGACATGTGAAGGGTCAAAGGCCGAGGTCTGTTTGTTCTATGTGTGCCTCCTTGGGTCACCCAACCCTTGGAAAGCATCCATCATGTGATCAATTTATGAGGGAAAAAATAAAAATATTGTGCTTGATGGAGGTATCTTAGTAGCCCAATGTAGGATTTATCTACCCAAGGTGTCGGTTGTGAGCTGCAATCACACCTCAGTTAGATTTTGAATGGTTGTTGGGAAATATCGCCAGTACTTTTGGGATATGCCCCCTTCACCCCTCATTATAACAGATTGTTCATCCCTTCTTTAGCTTCTCCTCAAGTGGATTTTGGCCCCTCTGTCAAGTGAATTTTTTGGACGTCCAGTGCTATTTGAGAGGAAGGATGTTACGTTGGATAGGACACATGCATTTTTTATTTGATTCTTATTCCCCCATGTGGATTTACAAAAATACCAAACCACTTTTTACATTGTCTTGATGTATGATTCTCACCACTTGATTACATGTTGTTTTATGAATACGTTGTTTAAAGTAATTTGAAAGCAATTTGTCATATCTTCCTTCACCACCATTTTTTCACACACCCACCTCTAAGCTAGAATCATAGGGGAATCGCAGTATCCACGCCACTCTAGTCACTTGATAAACTTACCCCCCATTTTTGGTGGTGTTCCTAATTTCGATGAGACATAAGAAGTACCATCACATACACCAGTCAATGATACAGTACTAGGATCAGGCTTACTAGGAGCCACTTTTATTGGAATCAATATCCCAATCAATTCAAAAACAAACCCTCCACCACAAGGAGGCAGAGCCCAAACTTTCTCACAAAGTACAAGCCCCCAAGGAACTACTTTCGCTCATCACATGACATGACCCACCCCCGTCATGCTCTACTTGTCTTCACTCAACATCCCATATCTAACCAAACTGAAAAATGATCCCATATTGCATGACCCTACTTGGTCGAAAATGCTCACAAAACTACCTTCATACATTTCCAAGTTTGAAGGAAAATCCGGAGAGGACCCAACCAACCATCTCTTCCACTTGTGGTGTTCTTCCAATAGCATAATGGAAGATTTTAATCGCCTACGATTATTTCATAGAACTCTCATTTGAACCGCAACCAAATGGTACGTAGATGAGAAGTCAGGTTCCCATGCAACCTTCAATTCTATAGCTAAAGAATTTATTCCATTTCTTCAACTCCCTATCCATCATAACATTGTTTTGGAAATTATTTTTGAATGAAAAAAAACCACCATTGTTCATATCTTTGACCATATTCATGAGTGGCGTAGACGTCGAAGCATATGCAAGGCGGACACCACTTCACAACAAAGGCTCGATTGGTTCATTTGATAGCTCATTCCCACCCTTGCCAAAGATGTGGCTATAAACCTCCCCCAAATGGAACATGAATCCATCACTAAGGAACAACAATTTGACCTCATTTACTCCCAATTAGGGTACCTATACATTGTCCTTCCACATGCTCCTTTTCCTTTTCCCTTTGGCCAAGACAAACCTGGAATATCGCACGTCGGTGATGGGTTTATTAGCTCCATGGCTCATATTCAACCACACACACAACATGTACCCACATATGGAACCAATCCATACCTTCCACCTTATGGGGGAACTCCATATTACCCTCCCCCACTAACCCATCCACCATTCATGGCCCCTCCTCTGCCTACCATGGGTACACATCTACTAATGACCCTTCCTCAACTAATCCATGTCCCACAACTGGTCCCCACAACAACAACTTCATATCCACCTAGTAATAATGGAGCCACCTCCACTTCTTACAACCCATATGGACCCCCATAGGGTAACCCATATTATCCCTTCCCAGGCCCCCCCCAACATGTTGTACCCTCACATGGAAAACACCAGAAAGGGGTCAATTTCATCCAACCTTCCCCTATTCAACAGGTTCAAGATTTTGAATAGTTGAATACAACCAATCCACCTCACCAACCCAACAATAACCAAAAGAAATGAAAGAACAGAAACCAAGGATAAGGAGGGAACCCCCCTCAAAAAAACCCCCAAGCTGGTGGAAACTAGCGCCAATCCAATCAAAACCCTCAAGGGGGAAATAACAATGGACAACCATGAAAAGGGAGAAACAACAATCTTTGAACCAATTACCCTTGCACATTGTTTGGTGAATATGGCTATTACACTCACCATTTCCCCCAAATCCATGATTATTAATGTATGAAAGAGGCCATGAACCCCTAAGGGAACCTAACCCCCAAGGTCCACCACAGGTGCCTTCCACTTATATACCACCACCACCATCGGTGATATTACAAAATCCTACCCCACATTAAGGAGTCGTAAATAATCAACCATAAGGGGCCCAATTCCCACACCCCTAGGGGTAGTTCCCTCCACCTGACCAATCCCACTAAGGGAACACCACCGACCCCAGTATCCTCCTCACCACTGAAGAGAAAATCCTCTTACAAACTCCCAGTCTCCCATACGGTACACCCCTTGACCCATTACCCACCACTTTAGATGCTCCCCAATGAGTAATTGGACAACCATTGATGATCCCGTGTCCTAATACTAAATCCATCTCCCACATGCCTTGCGCACCTTTGCATGGGAATGTGCATAATCCCCATGCCCGGGCCACCCATAGTTTCATTCTTATTGATGATCTCAATCTCCTGCTTCCATGTCAGTTATGGAAGTCCTTCAAACATGCCCTTCCCAATGAAAGGAATTTCTTTCACAATTGGGGGCAGTATATCCTATAGACACCCATCTAATCACATTTAACTTAGACAAAGCTAACCCACGACTCCCATCCTGAGTCGCATTCCAAATTCCTTTCGAAATATGGAATATCACCATCCAACGTTGCATCATATATGAAGGAGAATCCACTTGTATCGTGTCCAAATTAGTATGGCAGTAACTAGGTTCACCTAAGTTGATCCCCTCTATCGTCACTCTTTGCACTTATGATGGTAAGCCATCCCAACCCAATGGCCTGTATCAAAACGTTCTAGTTGAGCTAGGGGGAAAGATAATTCTCATCGACATCAAAGTCATTGATGCCCAATTGGATTATAATATCCTCTTTGGATGAAGCTACGTGTACGCCATGCAGGTTGTAGCTTCCTCGGTCTTTTTCACCATGACCTTCCCTCACAATGGGAAAATCATCACCATTGATCAATTGACCCACCATGAACCCAACGAATAAGGACACATTTATAATATCTTGCCACTTATCCGCTCAAGCATTGACCTTGTCCCAATGATAGACATTGGACCAGGGCTATTTCAGGATCCATCCTTGATTGGTACATACCAAGTATTCCCATACCTCAATACCACCACCACCATTGTTTTCATTGTCATGGTTGATGGAGTAGAGATATCGGACACCCCATCCATCAAGAGCCCATCAGAATCCACATCCACTCCTCCCATCTAACCCCGATACTTCCTAATGAACACCTTGTACATACTCCTCAAGATGAAACATCGGAGAGTCCACCACCCGTGGGTCAAATCCTCGTTTGGCAGATAGTACCACAAGCCATCACCCAAATACCCTTATTTTATCGTCCCCCAGGAGTAACAACATATCAATTTGTTGCTACCCTCACCTTACAAAATATGGTCATATCCATCCTTGTATGGTATCTAGAACCACCAACTATGGTACCAAGTGTATCTCTTCCACCACAACCCGTGATCCCCTTAACGTGATTAATGGATCATCCACCCACTCACCCAATTAGTCACACAATTGGGGGCAATACTACCACTACAAAAAACTCTAACTCTGGAACATGGGGTAATGTCACAAACCAATGAGGCACACGCAAAAAGAAGGAACCTTCTCTCCCTTTCCCTACCCCGCATACCACCCCCATGCACATTGTGAAACATTGTTGGACACCCTACCAATCTCTGCCCCGCTTTACTCGAGTCACAAAATCTCATTCCAAAACCCATAAGTACACCACTACTACCCACACCCGCAGCTCCACCAACCTCGCAGGAACCTTCCTCCTTCAAACCTCCTAGTTTGAGAACCATATATGATTTTAGGTGCTAAATTTCGTAAATGGGATAATTTTCCATGGTTTTTCCTAAAAAAAATTCACTAATTTCCATTTTTTCTAAAAATGATTCACCCAAATTCCATAGAATAAAATTATTTTACCTTAAAAATCGCCAATTTTTTTATATAAACTATATAAAATCCTTAGAAATTTGAATATTTCTACAAAACTATCGCCAAACATTTTACATTTTTCATATTAAGGACTAGTAAGATTAGCCCATGTTTCTACATTTTAATATAAATTTTCATCCTTAAAGTCATCCTTGTTGAGAACTAGGCATGCTTACATGATCTGCTCTCAACATGGCCATTACACTCACCACTGCCTGACCCTCCCTCAATTTAGGACTAGGGAAGATTTTAAGGATGGAAATTTATTTTAAAATGTAGAAACCTTGGTGAATCTTACTAATCCTTCATATCCCAACTATAAAATGTTTGGCGATATTTTTGTAAAAATATTCAAATTTCAATGGATTTTATATAGTTTGTATAAATTTTTGGCGATTTTTAAGGTAAAATAATTTTATCCTATAGAATTTGGGTGACTCATTTTTTTGGAAAAACCATGGAAAATTAGTCCATGAGAGAATTTTAGCCCCTAAAATAGTCCTTTTTTAGGACTACCTTGGAAGCGGTACGCCAAACCATATTACCCACATCTTCCTCTATATCAACCATTACTAACATTCACTATATTTCTACGTCAGTAAACGAGCGCATGTGATTCCCTTGCACATTATTCCACCAGATGGATCATTACACATATCAATTCCCACTCATCATTGAGGGATGCACACATTGTAGGGATTCCATCCCACCCATTACACCACCTATACACACCCAGATGGCTCAATTTGTGTACAATCCTCACCCCAACAATTATGATATTCCCCCTCCACAACCAAACCTTTGTCCTTCAACTCAACTTACCATATTTATTCCACCACGAGGCATAGACTTCCCATCCAATCCTCCAAAGTCCCCTGTAACACCAATTTACGAGATTCCCCCTCCTCTGGACCATTATACGTCCAATTCATATATCAACATTTGGTTCATGATGTCTACCGATAGTTCTTATTCCCCTCACATATATCCATCTACTTCAGGGATGAATGGCCATATCCAACCTCCACTGACTACCCTCATGAATCTCGACACCCCACTCTCGCATGTTACAGACTTTGTGTATTCCATCACCTTTCAGTCTAATGAAGAAATTTTAGAGGTCCTATGCACCCCTGATTACCCATGGGATGCTTTTCATCATCGATCCCTTTTCCTGTCACACAATTCCTTTCGACCATCTACATACGCCCATGTTTGTACCATCGAAGCTAAATATTTTATCCCCTCCAGCCATGTAGACTAGTTCAAAAATCCAATACCTGCATCTGACGCATTTGAAGAAGGTAATATGGCCAACATCTCACCCACAATCAAGATCAACATCTCGGTCAAACCTAATGTCCTAGAAGAAATTACCTTAGGGGAAGCATGCTCCCCAGAGGAAATTATAGCATATAAATCCCTCTTTCAGGAATATCGGGATGTGTTTTCCCGGTCATACACCAAAATTCCAGGGTTATACCCAACCATTGTTGAACATTGCATTGACACTTGGACTAATGTTGCCCCCATTTGCCAAAAGCAACGCCCCCTCCACCCTTACAAATCAATGGTGATCAAAGCCGAGATCGACAAACTACGTACAATTGGCTTCATATACCCCATTGAATACACATCTTGGGTCTCAAATCATGTCCTTGTCAACAAAAAATAGGGCACCATTCGAGTTTGCAAAAACTTTTTCCACCTCAACCAAGCTTGTCCCAAAGACAACTTCCCTACCCCATTCATCAATCAAGTCATCGATTCTTGTGCTGGTCATGAAGTCCTCTCCCTCATGGATGGTTTTTTCAACTATAAACAAATCCAAATATTCCATACGGATCAATACAAAACCTCCTTCACAACTCCCTGGGGTACCTTTTCATATCGCGTCGTTCCCTTCTAACTCGGAAACACTGGGGTGACTTTCCAACGCGCGATGGAATACGCCTTCCATGATCTCACTCACATCATTCTTTCCTACTTGGGAGACCTTACAACTCGGTCCAAGAAACGTTCCCAACACATAGAGGATCTACATATCATCTTTGAACGTTGTCAAAGATACAACATTCATCTCAACCTGCTTAACTATGTCTTCTGCATCACTACAGGTTTCATGTTGGGATTCATTGTGTCCCAGTAGGGCATCATTGTAGACCCCCTTAAAGTTCAGGCAATCAATGAAATTCCCCCTCCCAGGAACTTACGCCAATTGTAGAGCCTCCAAGGCAAAGCCAATTTCTTGTGATGGTTTGTTCTTGACTATGCCATTCGCGCTCATGGCTTCCTACGATTACTCCACCATTATATATTGTTTCACTGGGATCACCATTACAAATATTCCTTTGACTCACTCAAATATGCACTCAACAAAGGCCCCTTAATCATTCCCCTGGACTATGACAAGGATTACATACTCTACCTATTTGCCTCAGAGGTTTTTGTCGTTGGAGTCCTCATCTAGGTTGACGATGATCAATGCGAACATGTGATATACTACATCAGCAAGAACCTCTCTGGGCCACCTCTCAAATACAATCATGAGGAGAAGCTATCCCTAGTAGTCATTGTATCAGTTCAAAAGTTGTGAACTATATCTTGCTTCGTACCACCAAAGTAGTTGCAAATTCCAACCCCATGCATTATCTCTTGAGTCATTGCCATATCAATGGAAAATTGATTGGATGGATCATCATTATCTAAGAATATGACCTAGAGTTTACAACCCCAAAGAAAAAAAAAATCCCTTGTCCTCATCGAACTCCTCGTAGACTTTCCATATAACTCTACAGACCCCTCGATCAATGAGGATTTCCCCTATGAGAATTTATTTCTCATATCATCAACAAACCCATGTTACAGTGATATTTTGGTCTATCTCCAAACTCAAAAATTTGGTCCCCACCTTTTTTGGGATGATCATTGTCGTATCTAACACCAAGCCTCATGGTACCTTCTCTTAGGAGATGTCCTCCATCGTAGAGGCATCAACACACTTCTTCGGCGATGCCTCACCCTAGAAGAGGCCGAAAAATTTATGAATGATTGCCACAATGGATCATGTGATGGTCACTTATCTGGCATGTCCACAACACAAAATATCATTCAGGCGGGTTATTTTTTGAGCCATGTTGTTTAATGAATGCATACACATAGTTAAGCGATGTGACAAATGCCAATTATATGCACATAATGCTCAGGCACACCCTATCCTCTTACACCGTGATGACCCCTTTTGTAAATGGGGCATCGATTTCATGACATGTAATCCTCCATCTAGCAATGGACACAAGTACATTGTAGTCTTCATTGACTACTTCACCAAATGGGCTGAATCCATGCCCACATTCAATAATACAACTGACACAACGACACGCTTTTTCTTCAACCATGTCATCTCTTGCTTTGGTATCCCCCTCCAACTAGTCTCTGACCATGGAAAGCACTTCGAAAATGAAGTCTTCGAAAATCTATCTACCAAATTGGGATTTACCCATGAATTTGCCTCACCCTATTACCCACAATCTAATGGGAAAGTCGAGGCCATCAATAAAGTTCTCAAAAATATGCTTCAATGCATAGTTGTAAAATGCAATACCAATTGGCATCATATGTTTTTCTCAGCCTTATGGACATATCAGATAGTTGTCAAAATGACCATCGATTTCACACACATTCATCTAGTCCACGACATCAAATATGTACTCCCCATTGAGTGCAAAATCTAAAAGTTGTGCACTGCGATAGAGCTCCTACCCAACACATTGTCGCTTGATAAATGGTTGTTCACCCTCGAATCCCTTGATGAACATCGATGGGCCTCATTAAAAAATAATGAAGCAGCCAAGAAGCGGTCTAAAGCCGCCTTTGACTGTAAAATCAACCTTTGATATTTCAACGAAGGTGACATTGTGGTGGCCTACGATATCACTCACGATACCTTGGGCCACAAAAAATTTGAATCCATTTTGCAAGGACCCTATGTAATCTGTCACTGCCTCACTAAAGGAACCTATGTTCTGGCTTACCCAAAAGGGGCCACCCTCAAGGACCCAGTCAACGGGTTGTACTTGAAGAAATTTTCCCCTTAGTGTACCCACCTTACCTTAGGCTTTCTTGCTTTCTTAGTTATTGTTTAGCCTTTGTTTTATGGATTTATCTCTCTCACTATACAAGCCTAATCCAGTTTCCTTGTTTTCAACAAATGAATTCTATGCTCGCTTACCACATCAGCTACGCAGACAGAGCCAACCGCTAGACCTGAAATCTCGCTTCGGAAGCTTGGGCCATTTACACCCTTGACCATGTGTTGCTCCATACCAATGGCATATGCCTCGATCCTACCACCAATAACCAAGTAGGATATGTCATTGTCATTGGTCTCCTCTCCGAGGCTAGTCACCTTCATATTCGTCACCTTAGAGTTCTCCTAGATTCTCATCTCATCATCCATAAGCTCAACAAAATGTATCATGTCCAATATCCATGTCTTTATCGCAAGTACATGTAATTCAAACTCTTGTTACGAAATTTTGATTCCATCACATTTACTCATATTTCTATAAATCTCAATCAAATGGAAGACCACATGAAAAATCAAATACTATATTGGCATTTATCACATTAAAAATACACATCACATCCATCATCTAATAAAAACAAGTGCACCAAACATATCATCAAAACATCAAACACATAAACATAACCAAGTGGTGTACTCATATATAGATCAAAAGTGTCAAAAGATGTGTTTGATACAAAAATACAACATGCCTTAGATCCACTGGCTAGGCCCTCTCAATCAATCAATCTATACAAAATGGGAGTTTACAAACTCCTACACAATTGTATAAAATTAGGCTATGCCTATAACATGTCTCCCTCTCATCTAGGGTGACCCTAACCTAGGTACATCCCCACCAGTCAAAGGGTTCCCCCCAGGGGGCATATCTCTCGTAGTTATGTGCCTAGTCATAGTGGCCCATGCTATTGTTTCACATCACACCAAGGATGGCCAATGCATTTCTCGAGGACTCCCTCATCCCGAATCTGGGGCTATAGGTCCCCTGAAACCCCATCTAGTAAGACCTCAAATCATCATCACAACTCCTCCATAACCCAGTCTCAAGCCCCCTCCTACTCTCTACCCTGTCCAGTTGTAGGACCTACCACCGGTGCATGTGATGGACCTACCCTAGGATCAACATATCGAGTGTGCCTCCTCACCTACCCCTCTTCAACCCACTCATCCTCTAAGCCCTGAGTTGTGTCTGTGTATCGGCCCCACATCTACATATCCAAAACACAAACGATGCATCATTATTTAGGATATACAAGAATATCAGATCAAAGCATATGAAAAGATGAGAAAGTTCAAAATTCTCACCTCTATCACCCCACACCTCACCCAGTGGCAAGCACATATCAAGGTGTTGTAGGAAATCAATCCCATGATATGGGAATTCATAGAAAACCTATGGAGTATGCCACTAGAATTTCTCAAGCAAGGTTGTAAAATACTACCCATGACAACAACTATGCCCACTGTTAGGACCACATATTGTACCCTTTTTGCCCATACTTTTTGCTATTATTTTACCCTTCATCACCTACATTTTGACTTATACTATCATTTCATCTAATCATTCCAAGGTATACAACGTCCTTTCTCATTACTTTATG
>ML791795.1:381014-402466 GCA_009831015.1 Picea engelmannii
TTACTACAACACTAAGTGCTTTTGGAATTGAGCATATATAGTGCGCAACTATCTTTGAAACAAAAGACTTCCCTGGGTTGATAATTTATGTTTCACTTGGTTGTTTGAAATTAATTAAGCAATTATAGTGACCAACACCCACCTCACCAACTTTGGCTCATGCACCCCACGCGGGTCCAAAATCACATGTGGGTGTAGCAGGACCACCCACTCAACATTTAAAGAACATAAGATGGATCCAAAGGTGAAATCACCACCCCACACCTGTCTAACTAGGGTACCATACACTCACGCATCACACAAGCCTAGGAAAACATATGCCCCCCCATAGCCTGCTCAACAATCACCATCTGAGCACCCGAGATACGTTGGGTTCTCAAGGACCCGTAAACTCGTACCACTATAGCATAGAACACCTGCATCTCCAACAAGCCAATAATGGCTATACTCAGTGAACCACCACTCATCACCATTGTCCTCGAAAATTAGTGTTTGGATAGATCCCCCATAGTCACCCCTACATGGATCTTGGAATGTTCTGCCAACTCCGCTCCTCGAAAAGGGAGTCCCATAAAAAAATATATATCAATCTTTACGGAGATAAGGATCTCCCACCCCCACACCATAAAAACCTGTCGATCAGGCTGCCACATCCATACAATGAAGTCCATAAGTTCCTTCTGCGACCAGATCAACGCACAATCAAAATACTTCAACAACCTGGCTTGGGATAGATGTCATCAGATGCAGGCATCATCCCCCACCCTCCTCCATAGAGACTCCCAATATCTCTCATGCCACTGCACCAACATCATCTCACATTAATGAGCAGCCTGCATCCAATCCAACAGGTCTGTATTAGTTTCATCATTTAGAACAACTTCCCAACTAAATAAAACCATGTTTTCCCACACGATTGTTCCCTGAATAGTCACGCACTCATGCGCGGTTTTTTTCCTAAAAGTCATGCATTTCTGTTTGACTGTTTGGATAATAGAAATGCACATATGTGCGGTTGTTCACTTAACAATTGTGTTTCAACCATACGATTAAAACCCAGACAATCGCACACATATGCACGACGTTTCAAATAATAGACATGCATATGTGCATGGTTGTCCATCCAACAGTCATGCACATCAGTGTGGTCATTATTTCAATTGTCGCACCCAATCCCCAACCCGGATCGTGTGACTGAAACTCAAATCGTCACGCACATGTGTGCACAAGTAGTCGATACAACTGCACACTATGTGAAACTATATTAATTACATTCTTGCACATATGTGAGGAGATCCCAATATCTCTCGTGTCGTCCTACCTCCTAAACCCTAAAAATGATTGTATGACCCCCAACCCCCCCCCCCTAAATCACACCTAACCTATGCAGGAGGTTTCGACAGATTACCTGGCTCTCTCGTGGCTTGAATCTGAGCTCATCTTCTCTCACATAGATCACCAATGTCCAATATATAATCTCAAAAATATCCACAGCCACAAGTACAAATGAGGTGGTTATGTCGGCCCCATGCCCTTGTATACACCCTTTTGCAAAAATTCCTCATGCCCGTTCTAGAGCATTCAAGCTATGTTTCTCACACCGTTCTCACCTATGGGATCCAGACTCCCTCACCTTCATAAGGGTACTCTCAGATACTCATTTCAGTCTTGAGCCTTGGGGACCCCTTTTGGCACCCCAGGTGTAGGTACGCATCACTTTCCCAGATTTCATTATCAAGAAACTGTTATATATGTTTTATTTTCAGATATGTTTCACGTCGGGTATTTGATTTGAATGTGCAGGTCCTCATCAGTGGCCCCCTTCGCATCGTCAATTATGTACTCCCTTGGCTTCTCCATGTATATATTCCAAATTGGCATAAAATTCAACCCTCTGCTCACATTTTCATTCTCCAATCATACCCCCTGAAATTTATCCTCAAGATCCCCACACTCAGATCTGTGGTACCATCACCTCCATTGCATTCAGGTACCATCATTTGGTAGCACTCTCACCTCCATGAGTTGTCCCACATTTATTTACCCCTTGACATTTTGACACGCATGTTGTTCTATCCATTAGGATTGAGAGTCCTGGTAATGTTACACCCTAGAGCGAGAACCTCATACTTATTCTTCATCATCATGCTAACCGCCCCATTATGGACTCCCACATTATTCTTTTGGTTACATTAAATTCACCTACGTTATCATTAACCCTCCATATCATCCAATATCAATTTCCCATCCACAATTTCATCTTCCATTCATCTTCCTGATACAAAAACTAACCAATGAGGCCCCCACCCTCCACCAGTCTCTACCTGCGCCCTATGTTTTCCAAGCCATACTTCACTGAGGCACCCATTTTTGTACATGTACTTTCAACCCCATTATTTATTCATTTAGTAATTGTATAAAGCATCTTTCAATTTCAACAAGTTCAGTAGATTTTGGTTGTCGCAGTCAACGACGTATTTCCTTGGCACACAACAACCCATGTCTCCCTTAGTTTGGGCATTTTTACTTTCCTCGTTACCTCTGAAGTTTATTTGTACCCTAGTTGAAATTATGACCATTACAGAAACCCATGTCCCACATCACTATATTTTGACCTATGTTACATCTCCTTGCAGTTTCCCCCACTTAGCACAATTTTACCCCATATTTGGTCATCCCCCTGACACCAGGTCATGTTTTACGGTTGCTACCACCCATCATCACCCCCCAACCAATGGAATTTATCGAATTCCTTATATTATAGATATCATTCATGATTATCATCCCATTCACCTTCACCAGTACAGTTTCTAACACCATTTTGATCAGTAAAATATCAAGAATCCCTTTGTTTGTTTTCATCGAATCACCTTTCGTGTTGACATCAACCAATTCCCGGGAAGGTGGAAGTATCTTGGCTCTCATTCTATTGACAATGAGTAGCCTCAGACAACAAAAAGAGAGTCATCATTTCTCTCTGATTTCGTTGATCCCCATGACATTCGACTCCATCACAGTTTCATGTTACAGTGGATCTTACACTGCAACCGATGCAGTTTTCAGTAGCAGCCAAATACCATTGAATTTGTTAGGCCATCAATGCCTCTAAGTCATTCACCACTTGATTCAAAGCCAATTATGTCATTGGAATCATCATATGTTTCTTTTAATGCCCGTGAGGTCTGTGTAGATCCCTAATTTTCCAACAGTTTCAATTATTGCTCTCCCTTTTATTGTTTCATGACACGAGCATGGGGTATGCCCACCTTGCTTGTACAAAATTTATTTTTTGGACAATATCGGATACCGATATTTTTGTCCCCTCTCCCTCCCACAGATTTCTCTCACCATCCCTCACTACAAAGTTTTCTCGCACTTCTACACAATGACATCATCACCAAAAGAAACGATGATGTATTTCATCTACACGTATGCTCCTAACCTCACACATCATGGGGAATTTTTTACTACCAAAAAATTTCTCACCACAAACACACCCAATGGATTAAGAAAAAGTCATCACAAGCACAACATACTACCAATAATTATGGAAGGATTACCCTCAGTTTGGAAAGATAAGAACAAAACTATGCAAAAGTGGTTCTGAAATGTTGCATGTATTCAAAACTTTCAACGCGCACACATCCACATGGTATAACATGGCGTACAATGTGCAAAGTGTGCGGACTGTACGATTGACAAACGGAAAACCCGCGTGGATGTGAAAATGACGCATTGATGATTTTGGTTGGGCCTCAACCACTTTTCAGATGGAGTCGATATCCCCGATACCCAAAATCATCCCCAAATTTCACCTTGGGATCACTGAAAAGGATGGGAGGCAACTCCAAGGGCCTCCCATTCACATTTGAAACTAGTTGTGAAAAATCTTTCCATCCTCCCACAAATAAAGGGCCATTGTATGCAAAAAAGAAGAAACAATTTGAGTATTGTTATGTTGTTCAATTTGTCTTTGAGAAGCCATCTTTCTCCTAGAACTGTTTGAGCATTCATAGCAAGGGTTGTGCCTCTTTTTTCTTGATAAGTTCAACCATCAATTCTTCACCATTGTATTTTCATTTTTAGCCATTGTTAGAAGAGAGAAAACTTTGTATTTGGGGACTCAAGAGCCTTCCCAAGGAGGAAGAGGGGACTCATAAGTTCCAATATTTATCCAAGGTGTTATCAATTCGAAGATCAGTCTCATTTGGTAGTTATTCATTGTGTCTCTTTCTTGCATCTATTTTATTTATTACATGCTTAGTTTATTTTTCTTTCCTTGTTATTTACTTCTTGTTTTATAGTCAGTTGAGCCACTAATCAACTAACAAACTGTTGTTCTTTCTTGATAGCCTAACTAGATAGTTAAGGGACCTCTTTTTTCTCACCCAAGTGACAAAAAGAACCCAACAGATTGCTCTTATGCAAATTGAGTTATTATTACAACTTTGATTATTCTTTTGTATCTTCTACCTCGAGATTATCATTTCTTTATGCATGTGATATCATGATTTAGACTAATCTAGTTATGTATTTGCATACATATGTTATCTAACTTTGCTTCTTCATAACAACTATCTAAGTGAAGTTGTTTGTAGGGATTAGTTTCCTTTTCAACAACTCATTTGGTTATTATAGATTTCTCCTAGCTAGGATAGGATAAATTATATTTATTTATGCAATTAGTTACATCACATTTTCATCTCCATCTTCATTCACCAACCATCCAGTCACACTTCATAACCAGCAATGGAAGTCGATCTAGAATTCAAATGGGTCTCCTAAACAAAATGATGCATAGTTTAATTGGGACCATGAACCAAGGATTACCCCTTACTGTTGAAGGGAAATTTTGTCCCATCAACAAAATTGGAAAAAGAAGGACGACTTGATTTTGCATGGATATCATAAACCAACTGCATACACTCGACCAATCCTCTGAAAATATTCATGTTCAACAACATTTTCCTCATATCCATTCTGAAAAGGACATTACCTTTGAAGATACAATCCTTGCATTTGAAAGTGTGATTGCCAGCCCTGAAAATCAACCAGAATCTTGGTATCCCATTCCTAACGAGGAGTTTGTTGAAACTTGTCACTTTACACACTCATATGATAAGTTACTTGGTTAGATAATGACATCTTCAACACTCCTGAGGAGGAGAGGAACCTGTGTAATATGATATGAGAATCAGAACAACGTTCTGGTTGACTCTGTAGAATATTTAATTGAAACTGCTCTCTAGGCCATACTCGTACCCTTAAACCAGATTCCTCCCACACTTCTTTGTCCTACTCCTGGTTTGAAAAATAATTTTTACGGTGAACATTCAAGATTTAATTCCAACGACCGTATGGGTCAAAATAAAAATAGAAAACAATTTCCCCCACCATGGATGTCCCAAGGTGCTTTGAACTTAGTTGAACCTTTGCATGATTTTCCCAAACATCCTGAGAGACTTCTCTTGAAATTCGACCCAACCAAATCTAGCTCACCTAAATTGAAATTCGACCCAACCAAATATAAGAAATTTCTTTCTAGCCACTCATCTACTTGGATTCCATTACGAAGACATGGTTTGTAGACTCTTTCCCTACACCATTGAGAATAAGGCTTCGATGTGGTATTTCAACCTACTGATTGATTCTATTACCTGTTGGAATGATTTCAAAACATAATTTATTGGAAAATTTGGGGAAGAGAAAACCCATGCAACTTTATTCAAGGAATTAGTGGCCCTAGATATGGAAAATAAAGAAAAGTTAAAGGACTTCAACCAATGATTCACTACAGTTCTAAAAAAAATCATTATCGAAATTGCTCCTTTGGAACCCTTGGTTGTTGAATATTATACATTAGTGTTACTTCCCTCTATATGCATGTTCTCCAAATGCGTTGGCAATGTTTCCTTGGCCCATAATGTTGAGGAAGCTAAAGTTGTTGAGAAATAATTGATTTCTTTAGACAGGCACCCTGCATCTAAAAAAACCAAATCTGCTGGGAAGAAGCCCTTACTATTGACTAAACCTCCTGAGAAGGAACCAAAATACCTAGACAATGTGGTTAAGTTGGTTAATAAGATTTCAAACGAAGTATTATACCTTAAGAAGAACATTGGGGAAGGGTATTCAAATCCTAAACCTTTCTATCCATTCTTTAAGAGGAACGAAAGCTCATTGAAACCTCTAGAAGTCTCGCATCTCACTCTAAATATGGATGACTTTAGAATGGACAATTTATATTTATATCATCATCAGAATCATTCTGAGAAACAATATCCTCAATGGGTCAAATTTATGACCTTGGTCACTAACCACTTGTTAGATCACCAAGAAACCAACGATGACCAGACCAAGGAAGCTAAAAATGAATAAATCGTTGAGGAAACCACTCAAGAATCTTCCATGTTCCTATGGGATTGGTGTATAGATTCACACGAGGAAAAAATTGAAGAGGTTTCATTTGGAGGAACACAAATTATAAAAGTTGCCTCTCGATATTACAACTTACGTACCAAAGGTGTTGTTCCCAACACTCCTATCCCTTCGAAAATTATCACTCCTATCAGAATAATAACTCCTCCTACTCCTACTCAAACTAAAAAAACACATGCACTAGATAACAATAACAAACCAAGTACTTCAAACCCAACAAAAACCAGTAATAAAACTAACACTCCATCAGTAAGCAATAATCCTAGCTCCTCACAAGCAAGCAAAATAACAAGTAAACCTGAAACTCACACTTTGGATTATAATGTTATTGAAGATATAAAGAAAACCAAAGCTAATATATCTTTGTATGATATATGCAAATTTCCCCAAAAATGCAATCCTATCCTTGACACATTTAATTCCAATGACCCTTAGAAAAGGATTGTTGTTGTAGCAAATTACACTTCTAAAACTACTGGAACAAAGGCGGAAAGCAAAGATGAAATTAAATCTCCTATAAATGAAGCCATTATAGGCTCACATTCAAGGTCCCAAATCCCAACCTTCTTTCTTACATATGAAATCTTTAACTTCAATGTACATAACTACTTAGCAGACTCTAGTGATTCCTCCAATATCATGCCATACTCGGTTTTCCAAAGAATCAATGTTGTCTCGCAAATGAGTATCACTAGAATCATACAATTAGATAGATCAGATGTTAAAGTAAGAGGTGAAATTAGAGATGTTATGAGTAGGCTAGCATCTAATCCTAGAGTACATCAGGTAATTGATATCAATGTTGTTGACATTCCAAAAAGTTATGGTTTACTGTTGAGTAGGGACTAATCTACAAAACTTCAAGGTTATTTCTCCACGGACTGGTCTCATTTGTGGCTCCCATACAAAGTTAATCCAAATCAGATTTGAGTAAGCAATGACACTCATACGAAGCATATGGTAACATAACTTGAAGGTAAGAATGAGCCCATCATCTTTGCCCATATTGTTTTGGGAAATTATTTTTAGAGATTGACCATGGTTGTTATGAAGCACATCCATCTTCAATCCAAACAGACACACAATCTGAACTCCTTCACTGCACTCATATTGATGCTAATGATTGTACTATAGTGAAAAAACATGATTTTTTCATAACTAACTCGACTTTAAACACTAGCATGTGGACTTTGTTATTTGATGGCTCCAGATATTAAGAGGGAGTTAGGGTAGGATGCATCCTTATCGATCCAGAACAACATAAGACTCTTATATCATTTCATTTAGAGTTCAAAACCACCAATAACACTGTTGAATATGAAGCCTTGGTTCAAGGCTTGAAGATTGCCATCGACCTTAAGGTAAAATTCCTTCTAGTATTTGATGATTCAAAGATAATTGTTCAATAGGTAAGAAACAATATTCATTGTTTATCTCCCACTTAAAAGGTTATCGACAGGAACTGTGGAAATTGCACTATTCCTTTGAAGCATTTAATATTACTTCTATACCTCATTGTCAAAAAGTTGTTGTAGACACTTTAGCAAATGAAACATCTAGATCCATGCCCCTTAATAACATTTTTTCTGTCGAAATCATTTTTAGTCCATCAATACTGGATAACGTCATGACCTGGAGAGTGTTTAATAATGATACTCAGATCATAAATTTTCTCACCAACATCGACGTCTTCTAGGATTTTGTCATAGATGATGAAGTGCATGAACAAAAACTTTGAGATTGTCAGAATGAAACAAGTAAGATAAAAGATAATTGTATCCTAAGGAATGTAGCTTGAGAAGTTGTTTGATCTACATAATAAGTTTAGAAACACTATGAATCCAAAGATGAACAACTCCACTATGATACACACTCTGGTCAATCTAGGGACCCTTGAACAACCCAAATACATCAATTTAGTTACTTGTTTTTCAAAGGCATAAAAACTTACATTCATGAAGTTGTTTAAGAAATATTGCAATGTATTTGCTTGGACATATGAGGATTTAAAGACATATGACACTCGAATTATTCAACACATTGTTGAGGGGTCCTAAATCCCTTTAACTCAATAGCAGGAACCAAACCCACCACCGAGGCCCAATTAGACTCTGCAACATTTAATAGTGAAATGGTTCTACAAATCTTGCGATCCGGCCAAATAATCGACGGGCTTTACGTTTTCTAGTGAAAGCTTCTCCTTCAGTTCAGATGTTCTCTTTTTTTGTATTTTCTCTTATAGGAGGGACCGATACGAGATAAAATCTGGTATAAACCAACTGCGTAACAAGGTGGGAAAACTTAACTACTAGAGAAGGTTGAGCTTGGGATAACTCTTTCACTCTATCATGCAGACAATGATTCTCTACCACAAGCCTAGTACTAATACATTAACATGTTGGTGTTCCAATTATTTACTGAGATACAATTTATCATAAGAAAATATGCATGCAATAAACAATGGCAATAAAAATAATTTCCTTAACTCTAATCATCAATCACATATTAACACAATGATTTACTTTTCATCATTAAAGACAAGAACTGTAAAAAACATTGAATCATATAACTTATCAACAGATTTAGAATCTCTCACTCATTACAACATCCATTCATGAGATGAAATCATAAATAATTCTTCTCCACATCCAATCATACACACTTTTGATGAAAAACACAAACTTGTCTCTGGTCCTAAACATGAATTCTCAATTAAGGAAGCTCCGAAATAGTTCTTTACAAATCCAAAAAATGAGAGTCTTAGCAACAACCATCGACCTTTTGGTAACAGTTCAATCCTCCTATTTATAAAATACTATTAACTAAAAATAACTATTAAAGTGTAGCTAAGTAAAAAAAAACTCGCCACATGGTGCTTTCTTCTATCATTCTTCAAAGAGTCATCAAATGATCTCACTTGAGTGAATGAATCTTCTCATACTCCGACCACTTGACGAAGAGATCCTTTAATGTGTTAGCATACGGGAATCTATGTTGTTCCATTGGGGCCGAAAGGATCTCTCTTATCTCTATTGCTTGTGTCTGATACTTGACTATTCTGGTACTTAACTGTTGCAACATGGCTCAATTGATCGGGTGCTCCATGAATCGTTGCACCTATCCTGGCACCATGTCTACCACCTTTTCTATTTCTGAAGCCCATGATGAGTCTTATTCGGCATGTGATTTGTCTATGTTGCGCAAATCGACAAAGTCATTGGGTGTGTCGAATTCTGGGAAGCCGATGTCTCTCATTGCCTGATTGATCTTGGTCCAGCTCTTGTCACACTCTACCCATTTTTCTTGGATTTCCTGATGAGGTTCTTGAGCCATTTTTACCCAATATTTGGTCGATTTCCTTATGCAGTCAATGTTTCTTTCCCTTAGCACCCAGATGTCGTGCTCTTCGGCGTCTCAGCCCTGTTGCACCGTGCTGATATAGTCGATCCTTTTCACGGCTTAGTGTACTTTCTTGTACCACCTCTCCATATCTTTTAATGTCTCCAGTTCCATGATGGTGTCTTCTTGAAGCTCAACTATCCTTGTAGTGAATAGGTGTCATTCATATGTAAATTTGTTGTAGGCCTCCTGGAATTCGCTTCTTAGGAACACCGCATCCTGTATGGTGTCCTAGTAATATTTCACCAAATGGCGTAGATGTTCCAATTCCTTAAAAGTAGTGGCCAACTCCTCTTCATCCCTTTTTTCTCTGTCCAGGGTGGCATCTGTGATTTCCATCCCTACGTCAATAAGTTCATATGTCTTGTCATGCTCTGTTTTGATTAGTATTTCCTCTGTGGTGATGAGGATGGAGAAATCTAGAGTAATTCTCCTTTTCTTGGTGGTTCTCTGCACGATAGCTTTCCGTTTCTGGTCATAAGAGATGGCATGTATGTCTGCAAATTCATCCACCAGTTCGTGGATTTGTTGATCTCCCTAGGTAAGCATATTTCCCAAGCCTCCAACGATATATATCTGTTCTAGAATGGGTTCTCGAACCTCCTCCATGTGTTTCAAAGGTCTGGCCTCTGTTTGTTTCTCATCGGGAGGTTAAGTACTGGTTGAAATTGAAGCATCGAGGGTAGGCTCGGTATTTACATGATAATCGGTCATTGAAACGTTGATTTCCTACTGTGGAGATTCTTCTTTTTGTTCATCTCAACCTGGCTCATCCATCAGACTATCCTTTTGAGTTTATGGTACATCGAGTAGTTCGGTGTCTAAGATACTTTTGACCTCCTGGTCATTCTATGAAGGGCTTCGAATTTGAGCGTCGGGAGCTTGGAAAGATGCCTTCTCGGGCTCCTTTTCATCTATTATCTATACAAGAGTCACCAGGCATACCTCCAGACTTTCTTCATCATCATATATATTTATCAATTCACGGAGGGGGTTTGGTGAACTTGCTCTCTCTGATGTTATTACTATCTTTGGATGAGCTAAAACATCCCCCGATGATCCGGCATGTGGCATTGTGATTTCAGGGTTATCTAACTCGACGATTTCATCAATTTCTATTAGCTCAGGGCCACTTGGACCTACCTGGATTTCATGTAGGTTTTCAAAAGGGGCCCATATCATTCCTATGAGGTCTGGGTCATCTTGATGTTGATCAATTACTCATTGTGTCTGTTCTATCATGATGAATCCCCTTTCCCGTGCATCATGTGTCATATGGAATCCTCTATCCTACATCGAGGCCACCAGGGGAACCTTTGTTGCTTTTGTCACTCTAATTTATCCTCTAGCTCTGAGGGAATCTTGAGTCGATTTCTCTATGGTCATCACTTTTTCATCCAATATCATGGAATTGAACCTCATCCCAGTCCTGGGCATTTTCTATGAAGACTTCATCTTCAAATTTGTCGTGGGCGTATGGCTAGTAGGAAGACACTTGTGAAGTGTGTTGCAATACCAGGCCCTTTGGATTATGCTTGCATAATTGGCCTGTATGGAACTTGAACTCAACCTGGATCATCCCTTCTTGTTTGGATTGAGTTGTGTCTTTAACAAAGTAGAAACCTACATGGAACCATAGGGAATGAACGCTTGTTTCTTGTCCTTGAATAGGGTGGCGTTGTAGCCTTGCAAGATGGTTTTATAGCATATCTCTCCTACTACTAGTCGGTCAGTGACATGCACTGGTAGGATATGTGGTGCTATGGTGGCTCTGAACACCCTGATGTAGGTGTCTCGCTCGTCGAAGTACCAGTGGCCTACTTTGGAAATCATTTTCTTGGTCGTAGCCAATAGTCTCAGGCATTCCTTCTTAAAAAGAATGAAATAAATTCGTGTGATGAATTCATCGCAGATGAGGGAGTAAGACCTTTTATACATTTTCTCCCATAGCACGCTAAAATAGATGTGGATCGGGATCTCTGTGACATGTCAGCTCAGATTCATGATGACGAAGATGTTTTGAGCGCGCATGACATCAAGCAAATATGAAGCCATGTAGAAATATGGTGTCTCTCCTTCCTTCGGCGTCTGAGCCTGTTGTATATAGATGCTCAGTTTTTTCAAAATGATCGCTCCCCAGTTGAAACTGCTCCCAGATATTTCCATTGTATAAGCTAAGGGCATCCATGCCTCTGAAAATCTGGAGCAGTCCTTCTCTCCATATAATCGGTAGATGAGAGCCATCAAATAGACGCATGGCTCTCTTAAGTTGGCCGTCTAGTATTACCCAGTGCTCTGTTTGGTTTATTTTTTGTCTTCCCTCCGCCATGAGGCCATCAGCCGTCTAGTGTCGTGGCGCTCGTAGAACTTCACGACGAAATCTGTATTTAGATGCCTCGGGATCTCAGAGTTTGTAGTATTTCTGGACTTCTACTGGTAAGAACACTCCGATGCACCCACCATTTTCAACATTGATCAAACATTTATGGGTGTCTGTGTGGTCTATGAGCCATTTCAGGACTTCAATACAGAGAAAGACATGGGTTCTTCTCACCACCATGTGCAGTACAATCGTCAAATGTTCGGGAACACTTCGTCATCAAGCGCTCTTACATCTGGATCACTGTGTGGAATATATTCTGGGTATTCCTCACGACTGATCTTTTTAAAGAGTTCTCCCCACCATGGGAGCACCATATTGGACCCCGTATTTGCTTATGTATCTCTAAAGGCTGGAGGTTGAATAAAAACATTCTTCATTGTTGTTTTGATGATAGGCTCCGGTCTTGGCGTGTATTCCAATTGTTTTGCGACCCCTGGAGAGGATCCTTCTCCTACCTCTAGTTCTTTTAGCTTCAGTGCCCTTGGCGATCGTCTAGTCGTTGGATTTCTTGGCGGCATTGTTCCTGCAACTCAAAATAAAATTTTAGAGACTGTGTTAAAGAACAAAACCAGAAAAAATATATATATGAACTGTAACCATATAAAATCCACAAACTTGGATACATACTTGTAAAGATTGCTAAACCTAGTTATTTTGATACTCATGAGATCTCTGCAGCTTTTGAATTACTCATCTTGCTTCTTTGGATGCTCTGAATTTCCTTGCCGAAGAATGATTTCGTTTACAATGACTCAAGAGAATTTAAACCAAGGAAGAAGTTATTGTGTTGCATCAACCATTCAATTTGGGTGATGAGTGAAATTTAAATAGATCTGTCGTTGAATCTCTACAACTTAAATTAATCATTGGTTGACGGCGGAGGCACGAGGGTGATGTTGTCTATCGGTGATTTTAAATAGCTTCTTTGATTGGCGCACGAGGTAGAAACTAATGTAGAATTTGGTATTAATTATCTCCTTAAATGCTCAAAATACGATCGTATATAATGCTAAAACATCCCATCTTGTCGCTCTCTTAGTGGGTGGATCGAGGATGTGCTATGAACATTTTCATTGATGTCCTTCTGCAAAAAATCTTCTATGTCGATGAATCTTACCGTACAATGTTGTTGTGGCAAAGGATGACTCGGAGGTGTGACTTGGACCTAGGGAACCAAGAATGACTCGAGGTAAAAACTAGACCGTATGGTTCTCCAATCTAGTAAATACATGTGGCATTGCAGATCGATGACCTAATTCGCGTGTATTAATCAGAGTCGAGAATTTTCATAAGTTATTTGTTCTAAAACATACCTTAGATTGTCAGTGCCAAAAACATATCCAAGGTCGACGATCAACGATAAACCTACCGAGTGCTTTCTTCGGATTAGCTTCCTCGAAAAAGTCTCGATGCTGAAAATGCATCGGGGGTCGACAATCAGGAATATCCTTTAGTGCAGTCTGAATGTTTTTTGAGATCCCTTTAGGTTTTCCTTGATTCCGATAAGCACGTCGGGTATCAGCTATCGACGATATCTTTTCTTTCTTTGTTAACGTCTAATCCCCTCGTGTTTTATTAATATTGAAGGTGAATTGTCTATTGGTGATATCCTTATGCAAGACTTTGACGCAAACAAAAAATTCCTTTTGTCGATGTCGATGGAGATCGACACTCAGTGAATGAGGTTTCCTGAGTGGTTCTTTTCATTCTTTGAATTCCTTTCGATGTCGAATCTGAGCATGTCGGGTGAAGTGTTTTGGTTGTTTATTCTTTCTTTAGGTGTTATGTCCTTTTAAGTCATGGGGTTTCATAAGTTCAAACAAACCTGAATAGATGATGAGATTCATGATAATAAGAAAAGACAAAACATTTCTCAAAATGAAGTCAAATCAGACAGTGCAAAGATCAAGTGGTACCCAAAAAGTAAAAATTTGGCATAGGCCTTTTAGGGTGTGTTGAGTGTGTTGGCATGTTTACAGGCAGAGTGTGTTTGTCATTGATGGAAAGAACAACAAAGGCAGTGGCATGTTTATAGGCAAGAACAACAATGAACCAAAGCTTGAGAGACCAGAAGATGAGAAAGGCAAAATGTGCCAGGTTGGCACCATAAGTATTTTGGGAAGATGTAGATGAGAAAGCTTGAGAAGCTTAGAAGAGATAGTGCAGAGTTTCATGTAGATAGTGCAGAGTTGCACGCAGAGCGCAACTATGCATCGGGGCCGAGGAAAACTTTTTCCAAAGCTCAAGAGAGACAGCATTCTGAGACATGCAGACTAGATCCCATACATTAGGGCTCGCATAAGGATCAAAGGTCGTGGCCTTCGAGACTTAAAGATTTGAGAAAGCGAAAGCTCGAGAGGAGGAGTGACAGTGGTCATTGGATCACTAATCTTGAATGCCCGATGTTCGTTAGATCAAAGTCCAGTGACCAGAGGAAGCACACAGGAGAAGTACAGATCTGATCCGCTAGATCTGAGCACCGAGGACCAACAGTCATTGGATCCAGAGGACACGTGGCGAGAGATCAACATTTTGTTGACTCGCAAGATGGAGAATTCAAAGGTGGGAGTTTTAGGACCTCGCGATATTCGAAGTCGCAAAATGATCTGGGTCATCGGATCACGAATAATTGTGGACCATTGATCTATCAAGCATGGTTCCGAAATATCAGAAGTTGGGAGAGTCATATTTGAATCACATACAAACACCCCATATGCAAGTTTGTGATTTGATCGCAGTCATCGATCAGAGGTAGATATCTCGATCGTTGATCTAATATGAATCATTTCAGAGTTTCACAAGATGGGAGGATCGAGGTAACACGCAGCACAACTTTGTGAAACATGAAGTCCCAATAAGATCTAGAACGTTGGATCATAGAGGGTTGTGGGTCATCGATATAACACAAAGAGATGAATCGGGAATCAAGAGTTGGAAGAAGCAAGGTTGGCTCACGTCCAAACACCCAACACGTGAGGTCATGATCCAACCTCAGTCGTTGATGGAGGAAGGAGAGATTTGGTCCACAGACTTGAGAGGGCAGATATGAACCGTCCATTCAGGATCTAGTGCTCACTAAACGAAGATCAAGAAACACCTTTGAATAGGTGTTTGGTCACCATCAGTGGTCACGTGAAGGAAGGGGCTTAGAAGCCAAAGAATCCATAATTGACAGGTTGTAACTACCAGAACAAAGTGATTGTATCGGCCAGAGAACTCGAGGATCTAGAGGGTGATCGCCAGAGAAGCTGAAGAGTCTCGAGGTAACTACCAGTGGAATGAAGACTCATCATAGAGACAATTGACAGATGGAAAAATCATCAAATATTGTAACTGTAACAAAGAGGGTAAGCTCAATTGTGACCGAGAAGACGAAGGGTCGCACTGCCAGAAAAGGAAAAGAATCTCAGGAATGGCCACCAATGATGAACAATCTCAGCATAACGGCCATGGATGAAGAACAGACTTAGCGTAATCACGAGAGGGGACGAAGAGTGAGGTGTATGATCTGATAGAGGACTTGCTATGATAAATATACGCAGAACAGAGAAGAGAGTGTTGTTGTTGTTGAGTGTGTTTCATGCGGGTAGAAGCATGTTGTGTGCAGGAGTTGAAGCGCACAGAAGAGGCATGGTTCATAGAATGGAAAGAAGACATAGAGCATACAACACAAAATAAGCAAGGAAAATTAATGCATATCTGAGAGAATAATAGAAAGTACAACAGACGCGAGGAGAGAGACACTGATGTAGGCAAAGCAGAGCAGTGTAGCAGAATAGTGATGAGACTGGTAAGCCATAGATAAATGTTGTATCACTGTGATAAATTCAAGAAAGTAAAGATTTATATTTCAAGGTGGTAGGGAGGTACTAGAGAGGATTGTTTTCCTCTGAGTTTCAAGTGGGTGCTTGAACATAGGGAGTTGTAGCTTCCATCTGATTGCAGCCAGAAAAACCAGGGTGGCAGGGTGGTGCAAGGGAGAACTATTTTTCTTTGTTATACAGGTCGGTTCCTATGTGACTGGAAGTTCGTGCTTCCTTCAAGTTGGAGTTGGAACACTTAGGGAGTTGGTGCTTCCTTCTAGTTGGTGATAGAGAAACCAGGGAGTTGGTGCTAGAGAAACTAGATATTTGGTGCTCTCAGCAAGTTGTAGCTTGCAAAACATAGGTGGTAGCCTCACAATGAGTTGGTGCTCATAAGAATGATAATGTATAGAAAATAAAGATTACTTATCATATCAAGAAGAAGAGGTTTTTCCCTTTATGGGTTTCCTCGGGAAATATATGTCTCTGTATATTTCATGTGTGTGATTGATGTTGAATATTCTATTACTTACATCCCTGCATTATTTTGATTGTCATTGAGTGCTTTGTAAAGAGTTAAAAAAAGTCATAATTGTTTAAGCACGATGACAATTGATTCACCCCCCCTCTCAGTTTTCCAAAAATTGGTATCATAGTCAGTTCCTTTTATCTAAAGGTAGATCAGTAAGATTAAACATGTCAATTCATGAAGGAACTTCAACCAATAAGGCCCCCCTATTCAATGGAATAAACTTTTCCTTCTGGAAAGTTAGGATTAGAACCTACATAATGGCTTTAGGTGCAGATGTCTGGGATGTGGTAGAGACTGGTTATGTAAAGTCATTTGTACTAGCTAATAAGGATGACAAGATAGAATTCATCTTCAACGCTAAGGCTATGAATGCTATTCTGAGTGGGCTTGCAGAAGCAGAATTTGTAAAAGTTATGCACTTAGAAACTGCCAAAGAAATTTGGGACAAACTCATTATCAGTTATGAAGGTAATGAGAAGGTAAAGGATGTCAAGTTTCAAACCTACATAGTACAGTTTGAACAGCTAAAGATGAAAGAGGATGAAACTGTTGGAAAGTACTTTCTGAGAGTTGAAGAACTAGTAAATGCAATGAAATCACTTGGTGAAAAAATTGAGGAACCCTCTTTAGTTCAAAAATTTTTGAGATCTCTACCAGATAGGTTCGACCCGAAGGTCACTGCTATAGAAGAACTTAATGATATAAAATCTTTGGCTTTTGATCATCTTCTAGGAGCTTTGAATGCATATGAAATGAGGAAAGTTAAAGATAAACCCACCTCTAGAGAAGCATCATTTAAAGAAAATAAGAATGAGGATTATGAGCTTGATGAAATTGAAGCAAAATTTGTGAGAAGACTAAAGAAAGGATCAGGCAAGTACCAAGGCAAGTTTCCCTTGAAATTTTTTAACTGTGGAAGGATAGGTCACTTTGCATCTAAGTGTCCACACAAGAAGAAGGACCATAACTCTGATGGTGAAGAGAAGTACAAATTCAATAGATTTGGTAAAAATAAAAGCTTATGTGTAAACGATGATGACTCTTCAGAAGACACAGATAGTGACTCTTCTTGTGAAGATAAGATTACTGAATTTATGTTGATGTCCAAAGAGGATTATGATAATACAATCACAGAAAGTGATGTTGATGATGAAGAAGATGTGGTTGAATTGGAAGGTGAAATAATCATTGCCTTAGAAGAGATTGACAGACTCAAACTCAAGAAGAGAAAACAAAAACAGTTGTTGATGCAGTTTGAAAAAAATGCTAAAAAACTTGATGAAGACTTTTCCCTGCTAAAAGTGGAGTTAGAAGAGGCAAAGAAGATAGACGACATTCTGAAACAACATTTATCATAAAATAAGGCAAGATGTGAAGCCTTGGAAGAAGAGGTAGTAAAAACTAGAAAAGAGATGGAGAAGTTTAAAGCATTGTATCTCCAAAATATTCCAAGCATTAAAGCCTTAGAAGAACTAAATGACATTCTGAACAAACAAAGATCTCCCTTGTTGAAGAATGTTTTAGGCTATGTAAATGGTTCAAGCAGCAAAGAGCCAGTAAATATGATCAAGTTCCAAGTCAGCAGACAATCAAACCATGAGAGTACTATGTCACCAAAATATAATAAAGACAAGATGATTCCTGATCAAAAACAAAGAGGTCAGAAGATGGAGCAACAATTGCCAAGAAGAAGGCCACCCTTCAGGTACCAAAATTTCTTTTATGGTTATTGCTTTTATTGTTCTAATTTTGGTCATAAGATTGCAATTTGTTAAATTAAGTTTAGAGACATGCAACTGAGGATGTCAAGAAATAAACAATCTTTACAACATAGAACTAAGTAGCCAATGAATATACAATGCAGCACCAATCATTTTGACCTACTGAACAATGAGCTCGAATGTTATAACTGTCATAACTTTGGCCACAAAGATGCAAACTGCCATCTGAAGAATTACAAAACAGATACAAAGATAAAAACCTTAGCTAAAAATGGCAGCACATGGAAAAAGAAAGATAGTGAAAATTGTGGTCTAGTACTTTCAGCTCAAAAACAAAAAGACCCCTGGTATATATACAGTGGATGTTCCAAGCACATGACCGGAGAAAAGGATAAGTTTGTTGGAAAACTGAGAGGGGGGGGTGAATCAATTGTTACCGTGCTTAAACAATTATGCTTCTTTTAAAATCTTTACAAGGCACTCAATGATGATCACAATAATGCAGGGAAATAAACAATGGCACATTTAGCATCAGTCACATATATGAGAAACACAGAGACAAATATTTCCTGAGGAAACCCATACAGGGTAAAAACCTCTTCTTCTTTATATGATAAGTATTATTTACATTCTTTACATTATCATACATATGAGCACCAACTCATTGTGAGGCTACAACCTCTATTTTTGCAAGCTGCAACCTGCTGAGTGCATCAACTCTCTATTTTCTCTAGCACCCACTAGAAGGAAGCACCACCTCCCTGGTTTCTCTAGCACCAACTAGAAGGAAGCACCTACTCCCTGGTTTCTCTAGAACCAACTAGAAGGAAGCTACTACTCCCTTTGTTCAAGCACCCACTTGAACCTCTGAGGAAACCAGTCCTCCCTAGCACCTCCCTTCCACCCTAGATTATGAATATGAAATACTGAAACCTATTATAGTGATATAGTGTTCAATAACATCTTACCAATCTCATCACTGCTCTGTAAGATTTTTCTACTCAGTCTTCCTCACTGTCTTCCTGCATGCATCCGCTGCCCATTCTGTCCTTCTTCCTTTTATGCTCTCTGTTCCATTCCCATTCAATGCACATTTTGTTTCCTATCCATTTCAGTTGTTTCACCACCCTTTACTTCTTCACACATGCATTACTTCACTCAACAACAACCACCCCTCATCACTTCTCTGTCCCGTGTACTCCTCACTTTTCTATACACCTTGTGCATGCAATGTACACCATGCCTCTGCCTGCTCACACTGCGTTAATCTCTTCCACATCTCGAGTGCTCTGTCTAATCATCATGGTAACCCTTCAACATTTCTGGCGGTTTGGCCATGCATTCAGCATCACTGGATGTCATGTTGAGATTCCTCAGCCTCTATGGAAGTCGAGACTCTTCGTCTTCTCTGGCATAGTCGAGCTTATACTTTCTGCTTCAGTTACAAACTTCAATGCTCATCCACTTGCCAGTCACCTCCACGAACAGTCTTTGTTCTACTAGCTGATGTCTTGAGACTCTTCACCTCCTCTGTCAATCACCTCGAAGTGTCTTCGAGTCCTTTGGTAGAACTCGTCACTAGTTTCTGGCAGGTTCATTGTGTCGTGCAACAATAGCCCTCCAATCTCCTTCAGTTTCATCTGCACCATTGAATGATCTTCATAAGCTTGCCTTTATTTCATATTTCATCATTTCGGCTTTCCTATGGCCAAGTGTCTCGCCAGTCCATGTCGCGATCTCCGAAACTCCTTAACGGAGATTTTCTGCACTAGCTCCTTCCTCTATATGACCATGGCCATGACCAAGCGCTTGTTCATAAAGTGCTTTTCGAGATTTCATTTTTCGGCATTTAGGGACTCCTGATGTTGAGAGTCTTTGACTTCTCCATCTCTCGGTAACCGAAATCCCGGTCTCCAATACATTGAAGGGGGTCGGATCAATGGTCCATGATCTCTTCGAACCAACGGCTCAGATCATTTCGCGATTTCGCAAATCGCGATTTCGGCATTCCTTTGGTGAATGTTCTTGATGCTTCCAACTACGAATCCGTGAAACTCTGAAATGGTGTGGGATCAATGATCCCAATCAACCCTTGATCTGACGGCTCAGATCATTTCACAATTTTGGCATTCCTATGGTATTGTTTCTTGCCTCTCCAAGTCGTGATTCACGAAACCCGAAAATGGAGTCTTTGACATGCTCTGATATTTTGCCATGCGTCCCTCTTGGATCAACGGTCAATATTTTATCGAGACTTCGCAACTCCACGAGCCTTCATTGTGCCTGATCAACGGTCCATATTTGGCCTCGATCTAATGGTTGAGATTATTTTGTGATTTTTCATATCGCGAGTTCAAGAGGTGAAAGGCTGGAGCATTTCATACCTTTGACTTTCCAGTTAGCGAAATGTTGATCTATGTCCATGTGTCCTACCCGTATATGGACGGTCCTCCTTCTTTCAGGATTTTGTATACCCGCTTCTCCTTGCACTTTAATGAATGTCCAGGTTCTCCCTGATCCAACGATGGTCGGAACTTATGCTCAGATATGATGCCTAAGATCTGTCCTCCTCTTCTGGGTGTTGATCTTGTCTACAATCAGATCTGGCGATCCTCCTTCTTTCAGGAATTTAAATAGGATCCAACGATCACTGACGCTTCTCCTCTCGATCTTAGGCACTACGATCGACTCTGCGCTAATTACTCCTGAGCTTACTTTGTTCATGTTTTTCATCGATGCTTACTCTAATCTTGTCTTCAATGACCTGCCTACAATCCTTTGCACATTTTTTGCCATCTTTGTTGTTGTACTTTCCATCAATGACAAGCATACACTGTCTGTAAAACATGCCAACAATCTCCCCCTTTGGCATTGATGGCAACAAAGGCACCCTTGTTATTTTCTCACCCTTTGACATCAATGTCAAAGAAAACACGCTCCCCCTAAGCTGTTGCATTAATTTTAGGAGGTATCAGATATGCAACCAATACAAGACTCCCCCTAACAAGATGGACTCTCTTAGATGTGAGATGGGATGACACCCAACTTCTGTCTGAGATATTCAAATGGTGTCTTGGCTAGGGGTTTAGTAAAGATGTATGCAATTTGTTCTGTAGTGGGAATGTAATTGACCTGAACAATCTGATTGGTGACCTGCTCTCTCAGAAAATGATATT
>ML791795.1:413543-439843 GCA_009831015.1 Picea engelmannii
ATGTTCCCCAAGGGTTAGGTATTCAAGGGTTCTACAGACAAGGGTTTTCCCTATGCTATAGCTCTCTGATATACATGCGGGGTCCAACAATAGTACTCGGCCCAATATCTCAGGGAACTAACTAAGAAGGATAGACCGTACCCTTATCTGTACTACCCGACTACCCAGGTACTAGAGAGTATCTTCCCGAGTGTTGTTCTCGGTGACACTATAGCAATCCAGTGGCCGATAGATTTATCTAAAGAGGGCTTCAGGAAATCTAGTTTGATCCGTACACAGGTGTTGTCTGATGCACTACCACTCGAAGGGGTACCAACAGGGGTTACAAGGGTGGCCACCAGATGTGCGCTTAAGAACCACTTGTATTTCCTACGTGTATGAATCCCTCAACCGCGGGTTTATGCGTGTAACGACAGATCTCTGTGGCTTAAATACGTCGGAATACATCTCTACCCTAGAAAAAAATACCCACAATTTCTCCCAAGGAAAGTGCTCTGATACCACTTGCAAGATACCAGATATATAAAATATGCAGAACAGAAATAAAATGCTAGAAATGGAAAAATAACAGTAAAATATCCAACATAATATTCACAATACACAGAAATGATATAACAATAGCAATAGAAATAGAACTTTGATTCAAAAAGCAATGTTCACAGGCCTCTTTGAGGGGGCAACCTCCAATAGAGCAGCGCTCTGTTATAATAATCTCCAAGCGAGGGTTTTCATACCCTCGACCCTTATTTATACTAAATATGTCTATTAAGAGAAGCATCTAGAGGAAGATCCTTCTAGAAGCGGAAGCTTCTATTAGGTCTTCTTACATCCGCCTTATTCTATTTTATTGAAAGGCCTTATTAATATTGACCTTTATTACATCCGAATACATTGATCTACCTATGTGCGAGTTAGGACCTTAACACTATTCTTCTGCCTTTTGTGCTCTCTATGCCATTCCCATTCAATGCACCTTTTGTTTCCTATCCATTTCAGTTGTTGCACAACCCTTTACTTCTTCACACATGCATTACTTCACTCAACAGTAACCACCCACTCATCACTTCTCTGTCTTCTATACTCATCACTTCTGTACACCTTGTGCATGCAATGTACACCATGCCTCTGCCTGCTCACACTGCGTTAATCTCTTCCACATCTCGAGTGCTCTGTCTGATCATCATGGTAACCCTTCAGCTTTTCTAGCAGTTTGCCTACACGTTTAGCATCACTGGATGTCATGCTAAGATTCCTTAGCCTCTATGGCAGTCGAGACTCTTCATCTTCTCTGGCATAGTCGAGCTTATACTTTATTCTTCAATTACAAACTTTAACGCTCATCCACTTGTCATTTTCCTCCACGAACAGTCTTTGTTATATTGGCTAATCTCTTGAGACTCTTCACATCCTCTGTCAATCACCTCGAAGTGTCTTCGAGTCCTCCAATAGAACTCATCACTGGTCGTGCAACAGTATCCCTCTGATCTCCTTCAGTTTCATCTGTACCGTTGAATGATGTTCATAAGCTTGCCTTTATTTCGTATTTCATCATTTCAGCTTTCCTGTGGCCAAGTGTCTCACCAGTCCATGTCGCGATCTCCGAAACTATGAAATGAAGATTTTATGTGCTAGCTCCTTCCTCTATATGACCATGGCCATGACCAAGCGCTTGTTCATAAAGTGCTTTTCGATATTTTGTTTTTCAGAATTTCGGGACTCCTAATGTTGAGAGTCTCTGACTTCTCCATCTCTCGATAACCAAAATCATGGTATCTAATACATTGAAGGGGGTCGGATCAATGGTCCATGATCTCTTCGAACCAACGGCTCAGATCATTTCACGATTTCGCAAATCGCGATTTCGGCATTCTTGTGGTGAATGTTCTTGACGCTTCCAACTACCGATCCGCGAAACTCCAAAATGGCGTGGGATCAACGGTCCCAATCAACCCTTGATCTGATGGCTCAGATCATTTTGCGATTTTGGCATACCCGTGGTATTATTTCTTGCCTCTCCAAGTCGCGATTCGCAAAACCCCGAAATGGAGTCTTTGACATGCTTTGATCTTTTGCCATGCGTCCCTCTTGGATCAACGGTCAAGATTTTATCGAGACTTCGCAACTCCACGAGCCTTCATTGTGCCTGATCAACTGTCCATATTTGGCCTCGATCTAACGGTTGAGATTATTTCGCGATTTCGCATATCGTGAATTCGAGAGGTGAAAGGCTGGAGCATTTCATACCTTTGAATTTCCAATCAGCGAAATGTTGATCTGTGTCCACGTGTCCTGCCCGTATATGGACGGTCCTCCTTCTTTCAGGATTTTGTATACCCGCTTCTCTGTGCACTTTAATGAATGTGCAAGTTCCCCCTGATCCAACGATGGTCAGAACTTATGCTCAGATCTGATGCCTGAGATCTGTCCTCCTCTTCTGCGCATTCTTCTTGTCTACAATTATATCTGACGGTCCTCCTTCTTTCAGGAATTTAAATGGGATCCAACGATCATTGACGCTTCTCCTCCTGAGCTTAGGCACTGTGATCGACTCTACGCTAATTACTCATGAGCTTACTTTGTTCCTATTTTTCATCGATGCTTACTCTGATCTTGTCATCAATGACCTGCCTACAATCCTTTGCACGTTTGTTGCCATCTTTGTTGTTGTACTTGCCATCAATGACAAGCATACACTGTCTATAAAACATGTCAACAAAGTTTATGTCTATAAGTAAAGGAAAAACAGGAAATGTGAACTTGGGAAATGATGAACCAGGTAAAATCAAGGGTAAAGGGATGGTGATTTTAAGTAATGGCAAAGGAAAATCCCAGGATGTCCTGCTTGTAGATGGGCTGAAACATTTTCTCAGTGTAATTCAAATGTGTGACAAAGGATGTGAAGTGGTGTTCACTTCCAAAGATTGTAAGATAAATTATGTAAATTTAGGACAAGTGGTGGCTAAAGGCATAAGGACAATTAATAATGTATATGTGCTAAAAGAAGATAGAGAAGAGTGTCATCTAAGCAAACATGATGAGAGATGGTTGTGGCATAGGAGACTTGAACATACAAAATTTGACCACTTAATCAAGATCAAAAATATTGAGGCGGTAAAATATCTTCCAAGAATATCAAAGCCACAAGATTCTGTGTGTAAACCCTGTCAAGTAGGAAAGCTAACCAGGACACAGTTTAAATCCAAGAAATCTACTTCAACAGAGAAACCACTCCAATTAGTTCATATGGACCTATGTGGACCATCAAGACAATAAGGCACACGGAAGGAAAACTACTTCATGTTAATAATTGATGATTACTCCAGACTCACTTGGGTTGCTTTCCTCAAAGAAAAAGTTGAAGCATTTGAGAAATTTAAAATATTTAAGGCTTTAACTGATAATCAACAGGAAATAGATTAAAGTTTGTCAAGTGATTTCAAGGAGTTCTGTGATAAACATGGGATCAAAAGAGAGTACACAATCCCAAGAACACCACAGCAAAATGGAGTAGTTGAGAGGCAAAACAGAATAGTTCAGCAAATGGCCAGGTCAATGATGAATGGGAAGAACATTGTTCAAACCTACTAGGTAGAAGAAATACACACAACAATACATATTCTTAATAAATATCACCTCAGACCACACAGTGACAAGACACCTTATGAACTGTGGCATTGAGGACCTGCTACAATCAAACACTTCAAAGTCTTTGGGAGTAAGTGCTACATAAAGAATAATAATGAGAACCTTGGAAGTATGATGACAGGGTTGATGAAGGCATCTTATTAGGGTATGCTACAAACAGTAAAGGATACAGATGCTATAATAAGAGGTTGCATAAATTGGTTGACTATATTGACATAAAAGTTGATGAAGGAGTCCCAGTAAGAGAGGTCAACAATATTGAATCAACAATAGAGGATATAGGTGAAGTTGAAGCTGAACACGTCCAAGAATCATAACAATAATACTATGAGTCAGATGAAGATGCAAATACTTAGGCGGACTCAAATCAGCATACAACATCAAATTCTTCCTCCATAATTTCTCAAAAGAATCATCCTGCAAGTCAGATAATTGGTGAGAAAGACAAAGGTGTACAAACCAGGAGATCAAAAACATCGATAAATCACATATAGCATTCATATCCATGGTAGAACCCAAGAATTTCAATGAAGCCAATGAATATGTAAACTGGTTAAAATCAATGAATGAGGAATTGGACTAGATTGAAAAGAATGACATTTGGGAACTCGTTCCTAGGCCAACAAATAAAAATGTAATAGGATCCAAATGGGTCTACAAAAATAAGATGAATGAGAAAGGAAATATTGTAAGAAATAAGGCTATATTGGTCTGCAAAGGATATTCTCAAATAGAAGGACTAGACTTTGATGAAACATTTGCGCCTATAGCAAGATTAGAATCTATTAGAATGTTTCTTGCGTATTCTTGTCATAAGAAGTTTAAAGTCTGTGAAATGGATGTGAAGTCAGTTTTTCTAAATTTATATCTAAAAGAAGAAGTTTGTATGGAAAAACCAGAAGGTTTCGAACTGTCAAATAACCTTGACTTTGTCTACAATCTAAAGAAATCTCTATATGGGTTGAAACAAGCTCCTCGTGCGTGGTATCATAGACTGGATACGTATCTACAAGACAAAGGGTTCAAGAGAGGAACAGTTGACAACAGTCTATATATCAAAATAGAGGGTAATGATCTGCTCATTGTGTTGGTCTATGTAGATGACATCATCTTCGGTAGTAATAATGATCCATTAGTACAATGGTTTGCTTCTACCATGTAGTCTAAATTGAAATGTCTATGATAGGGGAACTGTCATTTTTTCTTGGTGTGCAAATTACTCAAAGGTCTAAAGGAATATTTCTTTCTCAAGAAAAATATCTAAGAGAAATGTTGAAAAGGCTTCAAATGGAAGATTATAAACCTATGAGAACACCTATGGTCACTGGATGTAAGTTAAGCAAGGATGATGTTTCACCTGATGTTGATCAGAGTTCATATAGGTCTATGATAGGAAACCTATTGTACATCACAACATCCTGTCTAGACATAATGTATGTTGTTGGAATGGTAGGAAGGTATCAGTATGCACCTAAACAGAGTCATTTGTTAGTTGTCTAAAGAATATTCAGATACTTGCAAGGAACAATGAACTATGGTCTATGGTATCCTAGGAGTCATAATTTTCAGCTATCAGTCTATTCAGATGTTGATTGGGATAACTGTGTGGATGAAAGGAAAAGCACGAGTGGAGGTGCATTCTTCTTAGGATATTCCCTTGTATCATGGTTGAGCAAGAAGAAAGGCTCCATTTCCTTATCAACTACAAAAGTTGAATACATTGCAGTTGCCACCTGATGTACCCAAGTCTTGTGGATGCTCTAGACACTTGCAGACTTTGAGGTAAAATATACTGCATCGATCCCAATCCATTGTGAAAATCCCAGTGCAATTAGTGTGTCAAAGAATATTGTGTTTCACTCCAATACCAAGCATATACCCATCAAGTATCACTTCTTGAGGGAATAGGTAACCAACTCTGTTGTTTCTTTGCATTATATTTCATCCAAAGATTAGATTGTTGATATATTCACTAAACCGCTTGCACAATATCAGTTCGAGTATCTACACTAGAATTTGGGCGTGACCCCACTATCAACCTAAGAGAGTCCATCCTATCAGGGGGAGTATGTGTTAGTTGAATATATGATACCTCCGAAAATTACTGCAATAGCTCAGGGTGAGCATGTTGTCTTTGACATTGATGTCAAAGGGGGAGAAAAGGTGTGGACTACTACAGTTGGAGGTCTAAGCAGAATTGTGCAGTCGTTCAAGGTTGCCATCAATGCCAAAGGGGGAAATTGTTGGCATATTTACAGGCAAAGTGTGCTTGTCATTGATGGAAATAACAACAACGACAATGGAATGTTTACAGGTAAGAAAAGTAGCAAACCAAATCTCGAGAGACCAGAAGATGAGAAAGGAAGAATGTGTCAGGTTCACACCAGAAGTATTTTGGGAAGACGTAGATGAGCAAGCTTGAGAAGCTCAGAAGAGATAGTGCAGATTTGCACGCAGATAGTGCATAGTTTCACGTAGAGCGCAACTGTGTGCCAGGGTCGAGGACAACTTTTTCCAAAGCTCAGGAAAGATAGTGTTCTAATATGCGCAGAAAAGATCCCATACATCAAGGCTCACAGAAGGATCAAAGGTCGTGGCCTTCGACACTTAGAGATTTGAGAAAGCCAAATCTCAGGAGGAGGAGTGATAGTGGTCATTGGATCACCAATATCGAATACTCGATGTTCGTTATATCAGAGTCCAGTGACTAGAGGAAGCGTAGAGGAGAAGTACAGATCTAATCTGTTGGATCTGAGTGTTGAGGACCAACAGTCGTTGGATCTAGAGGACACGTGGTGAGAGATTAGCATTTTGTTGACTTGTGATCTAGAGAATTCAAAGGTGGGAGTTGTAGGAACTTGCGATATGCGATGTCACGAAACAATCTGGGTCATTAGATCACAGATGATCATGGACCGTTGATCTGTCAAGCATGGTTTTAGAATATCGAAAGTCATGAGAGTCGGGGTTGACTCACGTCCAAACACCCGATACGCAAGGTCGCGATTTGATTGCATTCATCGATCAGAGGAAGAGATCTCTATCATTGATCTTATATAAATCATTTCGAAGTTTCGCGAGATGGGAGAATCGAGGTAACTCACAGCACAAATTTTTGAAACGTGAAGTCCCAATAAGATATGGATCATTGGATCACAGAGGGTTGTGGGCCATCGACCTGACACAAAGCGTTGAATCAAGAATCAGGAGTTGGAAGAATCATGGTTGGCTCACGTCCAAACACTCGACACGCAAGGTCACGATTCAACCTCAGTTGTTGATGGAGGAAGGAGAGATTTGGTCCGCAGACTTGAGAGGGCAAATATGAACCGTTCATTCAGGAGCTAGTGCTCCCTAAACGAAGCTCGGGAAGCACCTTTGAATAGGTGTTTGGTCACCATTGGTGGTCACATGAAGGAAGGGGCTTAGAAGCCAAAGAAGCCATAATTGACTGGATGTAACTGCCAGAACGAAGTGATTGTATTGGCCAGAGAACTCGAGAAGTTGGAGGGTGATCGCCAGAGAATATGAAGAGTCTCGAGGTAAATACCAATGGAATGAAGACTCATCATAGAGACAATTGACAGATGGAAAAAGAATCAAAGACTGTAATTGTAACAGAGAGGGTAAGCTCAATTGTGACTGAGAAGACGAAGGGTTGCACTGCTAGAAAAGGCAAAGAATCTCAGGAATGGCCACTAATGATGAATAGTATCAGCATAACGGCCATGGATGAAGAACATACTTAGCGTAATCGCAAGAGAGGATGAAGAGTGAGGTGTATGATCTGACAGAGGACTTGCTATGATAAATATACACATAACAGAGAAGAGAGTGTTGTTGTTGTTGAGTGTGTTTCATGCGGGTAGAAGCATGATGTGTGTAGGAGATGAAGTGCACAGAAGAGGCATGGTGCATAGAATGGAAATAAGACACGTAGAATAAAGCGTAGAAGAAGAAAGGAATAGTAATGAATATCTGAGAGAAGAACAGAAAGTGCAACATAGGCGAGGAGAGAGACATTGATGCAGGCAGAGCAGAGCAGTGTAGCAGAACAGTGATGAAACTGGTAAGCCATAGATAAATGTTGTATCACTGTGATAAATTCAAGAAAGAAAATATTTATATTTCAGGGTGGTAGGTAGGTTCTAGGGAGGACTTTTGTCCTCTGAGTTTCAAGTGGGTTCTTGAATAGTACAGGGAGTTGTAGCTTCCATCTGGTTGTAGCCAGAAAAATTGGGGTGGCAGGGTGGTGCAAGGGAGAACTATTGTTCTCTGTTATACAAGTTGGTTCCTTTGTGACTGGAATTTGGCGCTTCCATCCAGTTGGAGCTGGAACACCTAGGGAGTTTATGCTTCCTTCTAGTGGGTGCTAGAGAAACCAGGGAGTTGGTGCTTCCTTCTAGTGGGTGCTAGAGAAACCGGAGAGTTGGTGCTCTCAACAAGTTGCAGCTTGCAAAATAGAGGTGGTAGCCTCACAATGAGTTGGTGCTCATAAGAATGATAATGTACATAAAATAAATATTACTTATCATATCAAGAAGAAGATGTTCTTCCCTTTATGGGTTTCCTCGGGAAATATATGTCTCTATATATTTCATGTGTGTGATTGATGTTGAATATTCTATTGATTACCTCCCTTCATTATTGTGATTGTCATTGAGTGATTTTTAAAGAGTTTAAAATAAGCATAATTGTTTAAGCACGATGACAACTGATTCACACCCCCCCCTCTCAGTTTTCCAATAGAGTGCTCAAAAAATGGCGACTTACTAGGCGAAAGTGAAATCTTTGTTCCTACCTCGGGCTCGGTTAGTGCAAAAGTTGGTTAAGAACTTAACTGGTTTTTATCAGAGCCTCTTTTATTCTTTCATCTGAAAATCCCTGGTTGGTTCATTTGGGTCTGCCTGTGAGGTTTTCAACCTTTATTCCACCTTTGTTTCATGTGACCCTAACTCACGCCCCCTTTGACAAGATTCTAGTAAAGCATTCACAACACTAGGCCTTTTAGTTACCCTTATTCACTTTCTATGGTGTTGCTTCGCTACCAGCGAGCGTCCATAGCCCCGACGAAGTCACCCCGACGTCACAGAGCTTGCCCCACTTCCAGTGAGCATCCATAGCCCTGGCAAAGTTATTTGCATACCCTCTCCTACTGTGTGCTCATTTGATATTGTTGATTTTATTTCGGAAGAATTCCCTGAGTGAGTGGGAGAGGAGGAAGTTTGTTATTTGCACAATGAGATGGTTAAGGTGAAATTTTCTTAGCTCTGTCTCTGAGGTACATGTAGTCCTTTCTAGCTTACCATCTTTCCCTTAAGGTTTTACCAGACCACCAGGAAGACACTTCATCACTTTTCTGAGGTTGTTCATCTGCGTAGGTTAGGTAGAGGACCCCTCAAAGCAACCGTAGGTCCCCTAGCTCTTCTTGTGTTGTATGTGAGCAATGAGTTAGAAATAGAGTTCGTTATATCGCATGAATTAAGGTCAACAATTGTCTTTCTAAACACAATCTTCAAAAGCACAAAAGTATAATATCAAAAGACAAAACAAAAATGCATTCCATAATCGACCTATCTAAAACAAACATCGTGAAAGCATAAACACAAAAATCTTTTTTTTTTAATGGAAATATTGTTTTATGGCTTGGCCATTCACCGGGAGGGAATTAGGTTCCCCCCTCAGATTTTGCATCCGATATGTGCCTACCCCAATCTTCTTAGCCACCGGAAAAGGTCTGAGACATAGATTCTGAAACTTAGAATGTTTTCCTTTCAGCTCATTTTCTTTGTCCCATTTTAGGACTAAGTCTCCTACTTCAAAATTATTTTCTTTAGCCTTATGCTTATCAAACCACATTTTCACTATCTGTTGATGAGATATGAACTTTGATTTGTATTTCTCCCTTTCTTCTTCCAGCATGAGGAGAGTATCAATTCTTTGTTGTATGACTGATGAGGGTTGTCCTCTCGAATCATGAGTAGGTTGAAGAGATGGGAGATATAGCCCATTCAGGAGAATGGATTCTTGTATGTATACTAGAAATTATGGGGAATTCCCTATGGCTTCCTTGGGTGTGACTCTATCGGCCCATAAATCATTATGAAGTGAAATATGCAAATTCCTCTAGTTGTCTGCAACTGTTTTCTTCAATATCCTCACTAGGTTATTATTAGTTGATTATGCCACTTTGTTCCCCTGTGGATAGTAGTTTGTAGAGTATCTGATTATAATCCCTTTGTCTAGAGAAAACTATGTTAATAAGGTGGAACAAAAATAAGTTGCATGATCAAAAACAAGGATGGAAGGCACACCAAACCTTGTGATCAGGTGTTGTTCTATGAATTGGATCACCACCTTTTCGTTTACACAAGTCAAAGGGATGGCCTCTACCCACTTCGTGAAATAATCTATGGAGGTCAGTATGTATCTATGTTATTTTGAAGAGCTCGGTGCAATCTCTCCTATGATATATAACCCCCATTGCTCAAATGGCCTAGAAACGACCACCGGTTGGAGTGGGACAGATGCTCTCTTCTCCCTCCCCGCTCTTATTTGACAAGTCTTATAGTTTCTAGCATATGTGTGAGCATCCCTGAATAGAGTAGGCCAGTAATAGCTATCTCTCAGTATTTTATGAGCAGTGGTGTTTCCTGAGAAATGTCCACCTGCAGGACCATCATGGAGCTCCTTCAGAACTTTGTCTGCATATTCACATTCGAGAAATATTAAAATTACCCCATTATAATTAACACGAAAGAGCGTCAAATTTATGAGGCGATATTGTGTTGATTTTAACCTAAGGGCTCTCCTCTCCCTAGGATTTAGGTTTTCTAGGAAAGTTCCATGATGCAGGAGGTAAGTTAATTTCTCATACCAAGACTCTTGCCCTGGGGAGACGTATGAAGCTTCACCACACCATAATTCCAATTCAGTCTCCCATCTGGGGTCTTCATTTACTTGGTCTTGGGCTTCAACTACCAGTTTTCATAACCCTTGTCCCTTAACCAGTTTAGCAGGTTTTATATCTAGATCAAATTCTTGGACTACTTCCATCCAGTTTCCCCTTCTTTCCCCCATATCTTGTTGAGTGAATAGGGATCGGACTGCAAGGTGAGGCACGATGAGTTTGGTATGGTTCTTAAGGATGCAAGACCTGAAGTGTTTCACTTCTTTGTATACAGCATAAGCCTACTTTTCTATAGCAGGGTAATTTAGTTCAGCCCCTTGGAGATTAGTGTTCATGAATGATATCGGGGCCTCGTTGTTGTCATCATCCTTCTGAGTCAATACTGCAGCTAGTGATTGGTCGGAGGAAAAAGTGTAGAGAAAGAAATCTTTGCTAAAATCAAGACTTCCTAACACTCGAGCCTGAGATATTGTAGTCTTAATATAGTTGAAAGCCCTCTTTTGTTCATCATCCCATTTAAATTCAACATCTTTATGAATCAATTTTTGTAATGGTTTGATAGTTTCAGTGAAATCAGGGGTGATTTTCCTCACAAAATTGATTTTCCCGAAGAACGATTGCATAGCCTTTTTGTTGTGAGGTAATAGTAGTTGACATATAGCCTTAATCCATTATGGGTCTATGTGAATGTATGCTTGGGATATGATGTGGCCTAACAAATTACCTTCCTCGACACCAAAAATAGTTTTCTTAGGTTTTAAGGATATACCGTATTTCCTACACCTTTCAAAAATCTGGGTTAAATGTTGGATGTGATCTTCTCTATTCTTTGAAAAAATAGTCATGTCATCCAAATAGACTACTACACATTTGTTGATTAGTCCTCAAAAATCCACATCCATGGCCCTCTGGAAGGTTTCCCCTGCATTGATTAACCCAAAGGGCATACGTTTATAAGCGAAGGTTCCCCACTTGGTTCGGAAGGTAGTTTTCAAGCAATATTCTTCTAAAACTAGAACCTGGTTGTAACCTAACAAACCATCCAACAGGGAGAAAATACCAGAGCCATACACAGTCTGCAAGAGTTTCTCCATTAGTGGGACTTGGTAGTTGTCTTTTTTTGAAGCTCTATTGAGGTTTCTGAAATCTATGCATAGGTGGATATCCCCAGACTTTTTCCTCACAGGAACTAAATTTGTTACCCATGTGGAGTGTCTAACTTGAAAATTTATCTTGGCATCTGGTAGTTTCTTTAACTCCTGACACATGAGCGGCTTCAGGGATGGGTGGTATTTATGGAGCTTCTATTGGAAGGGTTTTACTTCAGGCTTTAACGGGATAGTGTGTTGAATGATACAGGTATCATAAGTTTTCAGATCTCGGTAGGACCATGTAAAAACATCTTGATATTGTCTAAAAAGTTTGATATAGGCCTTCCTTTCCTCTTTAGATATTGTCTTGCCAAGATTTATATTTTTGGGGTTTTTCAGGGTTCCTAAATTTATAGTTTCATGCATGGGACAAGAACTCCTTGTCTTTGCATTCCTTGATCCTTTAAATCTTTCCCTTAGGTCAAAATGGTTTTCTAAATTGTCTATTCCCTTTGGTATCGTGTGAGACCTTGGTTTGTCAGTCGTTTGATTTGTCTGAGGATCAGTTTCTACTGAATTTTCTTGGAATACTTCATCGTCAATATCTAAGTCTTTAAAATTATCCTGATTGGTCAAAAATTTTATGATTTGTTCCTCTCCTTCAAAGACCTTCAAATTAGAAATATTTTTGGGCATCGATGGTTTGTAGAGTAGATCCACAGTGAACTGGGAGGCTTCATAATCTTCTAGAGATGATAGCCTTGAAGTAGAGGTGGCTAGGGAATCAACAAGTATGTTCTTTTTTGGGGGGATCGATGTAATGTTGAAGGCTTCAAAATGATCTATTAGCTTGTGCACTTTCTGTTGGTAATTCTTCAGGTGTGGAGAGTTGTAATGTATAGGATTCCTTACTTGTCCGGCGATGATTTCAGAATCTTCGAAAACCTTCAATTCTTTAATGCTTAAGTCTATGGCTTTATTTAACCCTTGTACTAGAGCTTCCTACTCGGTGGTGTTGTTTGTGCATTCAAATTCTAGTCAGCAGGACAGGAAATGTTGTTTACCTTTTGGATCAATGAGGATGCACCCTACCCATATCCCTTCTTGCGATTTAAATCCATCAAAGCATAAGGTCCAAACTTGTCGGTGAAACCTATCATCTTCCCCTTTTTTATCACTTTATTCCTCTCATGTTGTTTGTTTTATGATTTCTAACGCAGGTCCTTGACAGTAGAGGATTTCCTCTGTCATCGTCGGCAATTTTTCTTGAAAAATCATTTCAGATTTTTTAGTAAGAGGGACATCAGATGAGAGGGGGGAGAAATTCCTGAAATCATAGTCACTAGAATAGTTTCCAAGTACGGGGAAATCTGTTGATGAGGGTTCATTTAGGGTTTCTAAGTCAGTGACAATATGTTTTAGATATCTTTCCCTATCGATCATGATCATTGTCGTGTGCCCATTTAATGGCAGCCAAAGGTGAGCCCAGTCTATACTAAAGTATTTGTTTAACTTCTCAGACCAATCTCAACTTAATAACAATCCATAAGATTCTAGGATATCTACTACGATGATGTCAATTACTTGCTCAAATTTAGGGTGTGTCACTATTTTGATCATCACATATTTGATCTCTCCCATCACCTTCACCTGGGTTTTGTCTAGTTGTATAACATGCTTATTGATTTTGAGAGGGGCTGCATTTAATTTTTTTCAAATAGACAATCGCATGACATTAGAGGATTCTCCCAAGTCAACCAAACAATTATGGAGGTTTATGTTGAAGACTTCAAATGTCAACAGGAATGGCGGGACAAAGGGTTTTCCCTTCTTATCTTCAGAGCAGGCATTCACAGTTGGTTTATTGCTTGGATCTGTGGGAGTTAGGTTTTCTCCTTGGTCAGTGATTGTTGTAGGATTTTCTACTGATTTCAATGCTTATAACGGAAATTCATTTTGTTGAGGGATTCTACATATGTCCATGACCGATATGTTTTATTTCAACTTTTTCAAGTCTTCTACTATGTTGTAGTCTAGCTTGGGTGATTCTCGTGTATGGATGTTTATAGGATTTATTCGGGGGGGAAAATGTTCTTTCAAGTGATCGAGAGTTGGTCTTCCTCCCGAAGTTTGGGTAGTAGTAAGATCATTTGAGACAGGTTGAACCCTACTTCATGTTTGCACAGCCAATACTTCTGCGGGTGGTTCTTGAAACTCAAATAGGTCATCGCAAGGCATTGGTAGGTCAGGATTCCATATCAGTATGGTTGTTTCTTCTGGTGGATCAACTTCTTCCTGATCAGTAGTATTCATAATTGTTCTTCTTGATTGTTCGGTAAGGGAAACTTCATATAGAAATCGGTTGGCCATCAAATTCATGGCATGCACCCATTGTGGGAAGTCTCTTTCAGAGTGTTTTTGTTGGTGATAAGTACAGAAAGATTTGGAAGCTATGTTTCCTAGATCAATGTTTAAGTTAGTTGGGGGAGGTTCAATCGCTTTGAACGATGGATTTCTTTTGAAAAATGGTTTATAGGGCCTCTGGCCTTGGTTTCCTTCCCCTACACTTCTTTTCATGTCTATGATCTCGTTTAACAACTTCTTGACCATGTGTTGTAGGTCTTCTATGTCCCCACTTCCCTTTTCGGGACCTTGTTCTGTTTGTTTCCTTGGGGGTCTAGTCAACAGTAGTCCTCTCTTGGTCGGAGGTTGAACTTATTTCTTGACTAATGAGACCTGGCCTTCTTTACATCCATTCATTTGAAATTATATCATTTTGGATTCTTCAAAATTATCAGCTAAAGTTGGTTTGGCATCCCTTTTCACAAACATTGAAATAGAAGTTGGGAGAGCATTAGCGTATACTTCGATTTGCAACTCCTGAGTAGGTTTAGCTTCGGGTTGGAATTTTTTTAATATAGTGGTAAATATTTGATTGAATTCTTTCACCCTCTCCTCTGAACTCATGGTGGTAGCGAACAACTTAGCCATCAAAGCTCCTATAGTGGTTTCTTCTGCAAATTTATCTAGAAAATCCTTTTGAAACTTCGTCCAACTAGTTATGGATCCTACAGGTAAGTTAAAATAGCACGTGGAGGCCGAATTCTCGAAAGTGTAGGGGAATATCCTGCATAGTACATCTTCATGTTGGACATTCATTAGTCTAATAGCTAGTATGAATTTTTTGATATGGTCTTCAGGCAATCCTGAGGTTTCAGGGTCAAATTTAGGGAGTAACTTCTCTAGATGTTGGGGAAGGTTATGTACTCGTCCAAGGATGGACAAAGCATATATGTCCAACCAAGTTTGATTATTTTTAGGTGGGTTTACCCTTTCTTCATTATGGTCATTGTTATCTTCCATGTCTTCAGATCTCGAAACTGAGTGTTCTGAGTTAAACCCTTCCTCTTCCAAAAAATTGTCGGGCTCAGAGAAGTTGTCGACTGGAATTTCAAGGATTAGATTAAGAGGATATTCGATTTCGGTGAGGGGAAAATATATCAGGTCTTCTACTGTGTGCACAAAAACCTGGTCGGGGGACTCGACCACTGGCCTACTTATTTGTTTTCTTCGAGGAAGTAACGGAGCTAAGGGCAACGCATCGATCTGTCGAGTGTAAGCTCTTGTGATTCTTTTGAATTAGTTCAATTCCTCGTGAGGAAGAGCGTAAGATATATCATGGAATAGATGTTCTCCCTCTTGTTGGGGTGATTTACTCATTTTAGGAGTACTCAGTGTGTGTGGGTTGTCTTGGAAATGACGAGCCATGCATGTGGGCTATTTTGAATCTACAGGCTGTGTGAAATATTTTATAAAAAATATTGTTATCCATTCATTCTCCAGCTCTCCTTCTAGAGCCAATTTTGTTGAGGGCTCCTAAATCCCTTTAACTCAACAGTAAGAACCAAACCTGACACCAAGGCCCAATTAGACTCTACGACGTTTAATAGTGGAATGGTTCTCCAGATCTTGCAATCCGGCCAAATAATCGATGGGATTTATGTTTTCTAGTGAAATCTTCTCCTTCAGTTCGGAGGTTCTCTTTTTTTGTATTTTCTCTTATAGGAGGGACTGATACAAGATAAAAGTCAGTATAAACCAACTGGGTGAATAGGTGGGAAAACTTAACTACTCAAGAAGGCTGAGCTTAAGATAACCCTTTCACTCTAGCATGTAGAAAATGATTCTCTACCACAGGCCTAGTACTAATACATTAACATGTTGGTGTTCCAATTATTGACCAAGATACAATTTATCAGAAGAAAACATGCATGCGAGAAACGATGGCAAGAAAAATAGTTTCCTTAACTCTAATCATCAATCACATATTAACACAACGATTTACTTTTCATCATTAAAGACAAGAATTGTAAAAAACATTGAATCAGATAACTTATCAACAAATTTAGAAGCTCTTACTCGTTACAGCATCCATTCATGAGATGAAATCAAAAATCATCCTTCTCCACATCCAATCATACACACTTTTGATGGAAAACACAAACTTATCTCTGGTCCTAAACAAGACTTCTCAATTAAGGCAGCTATGAAATAGTTCTTTACAAATCCAAAAAATGAGAGGCTTAGCAACAACCATCGACCTTTTGGTAACAAGTCGATCCTCCTATTTATAACATACTATTAACTAAACATAACTATTAAAGTGTAGCTAAGTAAAAAAAAAACTCGCCACGTGGCGCTTTCTTCTATCAGTCTTCAAAGAGACATCAAATGATCTCACTTGAGTGGATGACTCTTCTCATACTCCGACCACTTGACGAAGAGATCCTCGCATGTGTTAGCATATGAGAATCTATGTTGTTCCATTAGGGTCGAAAGGATCTCTCTTATCTCTATTTCTTGTGCTCGATACTTGACTATTCTGGCACTTAATTGTTGCAACATGGCTCAAGCTTTGATCAGGTTCTCCATGAACCGTTGCACCTGTTCTAGTGCCATGTCTGCCACCTTTTTTATTTTCGCAACCCATGATGAGTCTTGTTCGACATGCGATTTGACTATGTCGCACAAGTCGACAAAGTCGTCGGGTGTGCTGAATTCCGGGAGGTGGATGTCTCTCATTGCCCGGTTGATCTTGGTTCATCTCTTCTCGCACTCGACCCATTTTTATTGGATTTCCCGATGAGGTTCCTGAGCCATTTTTACCCAATATTCAGTTGATTTCCTTGTGTGGTCAATGTTGCTTTCCCTTAGCACCCAAATGTTGTGCTCTTCGGCGTCTCTGCCCTATTCCACTGCATTGATATAGTCGAACCTCTCCATGGCTTGGTGTTCTTTCTCATACTACCTCTCCATATCTTTGCACGTCTCTAGTGCCATGAGGGTGTCTTCTTGAAGTCGGACTATCCTTGTAGTGAATAGGTTCCATCCATCTATAAATTTGTTGTAGGCCTCCTGGAATTCGCTTCTCAGAAACACCGCGGCCTGTGTGGTGTCTTGGTAATATTTCACCAAATGGTGTATATGTTCCAATTCCTTCAGAGCAGTGACCAACTCCTCGTCATCCCTTTTTTCTCTGTCCAGGATGGCATCTATGATTTCCATCTGTGCACCGATAAGTTTGGATTTCTTGGCATGCTCTCTGTTGATCAGTCTTTCCTCTGTGGTGATGAGGATTGAGCAATCTAGAGTAATTCTCCTTTTCTTTGTGGTTCTATGCATGATATCATTCCTTTTCCAGTCATAATAGATGGCATGTATGTCAGCAACTTCATCCATCAGTTCAAGGATTTGTTGATATCCCTAGGTAATCATATTTCCCAGGCCTCTGATGATGTATATCTGTTCAAGAATGGATTCTCGAACCTCCTCCATATGTTCTGAAAGTTTGGCCTCTATTGTTTTCTCATTGGGAGGTTGAGTACCGGTTGAAATTGCAACATCGGGGGTAGGCTCGGTACTTACTTGATAATCAACCATTGAAACTTATATTTCTTGCTATGGAGCTTCTTCTTTTTGTTCTTACGACCCTGGCTCGTCCGTCAGACTATCCTTTTGAGTTTTCGGTACATCGAGTAGTTCAATGTCTAAGACACTTTTGACCTCCTGGTCATTCTGTGAAGGGCTATGAATTTGAGCATCAGGAGCTTGGGAAGATGCTTTCTCAGGCTACGTTTCCTCTATGATCTGTACAGGAGTCACCAGGGATACCTCCGGACTTTCTTCATCATCATATATATTTATCAATTCGCGAAGGGGGTTTGGTGCACTCTCTCTCTCCAATGTTCTTACTATCTCTGCTTGAGCTGAAACATACCCCGATGATCCATCCTATGGCATTGTGATTTCAGGGTTATCTAACCCGACGATGTCATCAATTTCTATTAGCTTGGTCCTACTTGGACCTACCTGGATTTCATTCGGGTTGTCGGTAGTGGCCCCTATCATTCCTATGAGGTATGGTTCATCTTACATTCGATAAATTACTCATTTCGCATGTTCTATCATGAGAAATCCCCTTTCCCATGCATCCTGTGTCATAGGGAATCCTTTATCCTGCACTGGGACCACCAGGGGAACCTTTGTTTCTTTTGCCACTATGATTTCTTCTCTGACTCTAAGGACCTCTTGAGTCAATTTCTCTATGGGTCACAGATCAATGACTTACTCTATGCAGTTAATCCTAAAAATGATCTATGGTCATCGCATGTTCATCCAGGCTCATGGCCCTGAACCTCATCCCAGTCCTGGCATTTTTCGTGAAGACTTCATCTTCAAATTTGTCGTGGGTGTATGGCCAACAGGACGACACTTGTGAAGCATGTTGCAAGACCAGGACCTTTGGATCATGCTTGCAGAATTGACCTATTTGTAACTTGAAATCGAGTTGGATCAACCCTTCCTGTTTAGCTTGAGCTGTGCCTTTAAACAAGTAGAAACCTACATGGAAATCATAGGGAATGAACGCTTGTTTCTTGTCCTTGACCAGGGTGTCATTGTAGCCTTGCAAGATGGTTTGATAACATATATATCCTACTACAAGTTGGTTAGGTACATGCGTTGGTAGGAGATGTGGTGCTCTTGTGGCCCCAAACACCCTAATGTAGGTGTCTCTCTCGTCCAAGTACTAGTGGCCTACTTTGGAAATCATTTTCTTGGTCGCAGCCAATAGTCTCAGGCATTCCTTATTTAAAAGAGTGAAATAAATTTGTGCGATGAATTCATTTCAAATGAGGGAGAAACACCTTTTATACATGTTCTCCCATAGCACGCTAAAATAGATGTGGATCGAGAGCTCTTCGACATGCCAACTCAGATTCATGTCGGTGAAGATGTTTATGGCGCACATGACATCAAGAAAATATGAAGCCATGTAGAAAGATGACATATCTCCTTCCTTCGTTGTCTGAGCCTGTTGTATACAGACACTCAGTTGTTTATAAATTATCACTACCCACCATTGTCATCGTTGATCAAACATTTATGGGTGTTTGTGTGGTCGATGAGCCATTTCAGGACTTCAATACAGGGAAAGACAGGGTTTATACTCGCCACCATGTGCAGGTATGACAATCGGATGTTCGGGAACACTTTGTCGTCGAGATCTCTTACAACTATATCATTGTGTGGGATATATTCTGGGTATTCCTCCTGGATGATCTTGTTAAAGATTTCTCCCCACTGTAGGAGCACCATCTTGGACCCTGTAGTTGCCTATGTATCTCTAAATGTCGGAGGCTGAATAAAAACCTTATTCGTTGTTGTTTTGATGATAGGCTTTGGTCTCAGCATGTATTCCAATTGTTTTGGGACCCATGGAGAGGAGCCTTCGCCTACCTCTAGTTCTTTCAGCTTCGATGCCTTCGGCGATCGTCTGATGGTTGGCTTTCTTGGAGGCATTGTTCCTGCAACTCAAAATAAAATTTTAGAGACTGTGTAAAGAACATAACCAGAAAAAGATATATATGAATTGTAATCATATAAAATCCACAGACTTGGATACATACATGTAAATCTTGTTAAACTTGGTTATTTTGATACTCACGGGATCTCTCCAACTTTCGAATTACTCATCTTGCTTCTTCGGATGCTCTGAATTTCCTTGCGCGCAGAATGATTTTGTTTACAATGGCTCAAGAGAATTTAAACCAGGGAAAAAATTATTTTGTCGCATCAACCATTCAATTCAGGTGATGAGTGAAATTTAAACAGATCTTCGACTGAATATCTACAACTTAAATTAATCGTGGGTTGACGGCGGAGGCGCGGGGGTGATGCAATCTATCAGTGATTTTAAACGGTTGCTTTGATTGGTGGACGAGGTAGAAACTAATGCAAGATTTGGTATTAATTATCTCCTTAAATGCTCAAAATCCGATCTTATCTAACGCTAAAAGGTCCCATTGTGTCGCTCTCTCAGTGGGTGGATCGGGGATCGGGGATGTGTTATGAACGTTTTCATTGATGTCCTTCTACAAAAAATCTTCGACGTAGATCAATCTCACTGTACAATGATGTCATGGCAAAGGCTGACTCAGAGGTGTGACTCGAACCTAGGGAACCAAGAATGACTCGAGTTAAAAACTAGATCGTACAGTTCTCCAATCTGGTAAAGACATGTGGTGTTAAATACTGGTGACCTAATTCGCACGTATTAATTTGAGTCGGGACTTTTCTTAAGTTATTTGTTCTAAAACAAACCTTATATTGTCGGTGCCAAAAACGTATCCAGGTTCGGCGATCGACGATAAACCTACCGAGTGCTTTCTTCGGATTAGCTTCCTCAAAAAATTCTTGATGCCGAAAACGCATCAGGGATTGATGATCGGGAATATCCTTTAGCACGATCAGAATGTTTGTTGAGATCCCTTTAGGTTTTCCCTGATTCCGATAAGTGCATTCGGTATCGGTTATCGGCGATATCTTTTCTTTTTTTGTTAACATCTAATCCCCTCGTCTTTAACCGATGTCAAAGGTGAATCAACTATCGGCGATATCCTTATGGAGTACTTTGATGCAAACAAAAACTTCATTTTCTCAATGTCGATGGAGATCGGCGCTCGGTGACTGAGGTTTCCCGAGTGGTTATTTTCCTTCTTTGAATTTCTTCCGATGTTGAATTTGAGCGTGTCAGGTGAAGTGTTTTGGTTGTTGATTCTTTATTCAGGTGTTAAGGCATTTTAAGTCATGGGGTTTCATAAGTTCAAAAAACTTGAATAGATGATGAGAGTCATGATAATAAGCAAAGACAAAAAAATTATCAAAATGAAGTCGAATCAGACAATGCAAAGATCAAGCGGTACCCAAAAAGTAAAAATTTGTCATAGGCCTTTTAGGGTGTGTTGAGTGCTCAACACACATCATTCCAATAAAAGAGAGTGTCAAACCATTCTAGCAGAAGTTAAGGAAAATACATCCAACTCTTGAACCACTTATTCAAAAGGAATTGAAGAAATTTTTGGAAGCATGGATTATCTTTAAAGCCCATCATTCTTCCTGGGTATCTAATATTTCTAGTTACAATTAGGTTCTCATAGCAGAACCAGATAACTTTGGTTAAATACCACTTTCAGGACAAAGTGGGGATCATTTGCTTATTGCATAATGCCCTTCGGTGTAATCAATGTTGGTGCTACTTTTTAGAGGGAAATGGGCATACCTTTTAAAGGTATAATTGATCATAGCACGACGATCTACCTCAGTGATGTCATAGTTTATTCAAAGAAAAGAGTTGATCACCAGAAGCATCTGAAGCACATTTTCGAAAGATGCAGAAAATATGGTATTTCTCTAAACCCCAAGAACAACATTTTTTTTTTCAAAAGGTAAACTATTGGAGCATATTATTTCCAAGGATAGGATTTTTGTTAACCCAGAATGAACCAAATCTATTATGCAATTCCCTCCTCCACGTAAAAAAAGGTCTATGCAACCCTTTTTTGAGAAAATCAATTTCGTGAGAATATTTGTTTCGGATTTTGCTGAAATTGTTAAGCCCCTTCAAAATATGATAAAGAAAGACATCCACTTCAACTGGACTTATGTTGAAAAGGAGGACTTTGAGAACATCAAGGCCTCCATAGTGTTTGCACCTGCTCTTCAAATTCCAGACTTCTCTAAATACTTCTTGTTATATACTTTCGCCTAAAATAATTCTCTTGCAGGAGTGCTAACTCAAAAGGACCAGGAAGGGAATGAATGCCCCATAGCATTGATGAGTACTAGCCTACAAGGTGTTGAATTGAATTATCCACCAGTGGAAAAAAAATATTTTTCTTTCCACAAATCCATTAAACAATCCAAGCCTTATATTCTCAAAAATAACACCAAGGTGATCGTCCCTCATCCTGAAGTTAGATCTCTCTTTGTACAGAGAGAAGTAGGTGAAATACAAGACAATCAGATGATTTCTTTACAGGAGTATGGCCTCAAGATCAAACTAGAAACCATTGTTAAAGGTCAAGGCCTTTGTACCTAGCAATTGGAGTCATGTATTTTTAATATCAAGAAGAAGATGGATGGCAAGAGGAACCAACTCTCTATACACAATAAGCCCCTTATATTCCATCAATTGAAAATTCGTGGTATAATGATCTCTAGTATTATATTCAGAATTGCATTGTTCCTAATCATCTTAATGTCAAACAAAAATAACATCGAGGATGAAGTCTGCACAATATCAGATGGTTCATGGTATCTTGTTCATGAATAATTATGATGGAGTTATACTCTGATGTCTCGAGGAGCAAGACACCAACAAGTTTCTCGAAGACATGCATGATGGACGAGCTGGAGGTCATTTTTTAGGAGACATCGCAGCCCACAAGATATTAAGATTTGGGTAATACTAGACAACAATATCCAAGGATGCTCATGCCTACTCTTGGAGACGCGACTTTTTCCAAAAGTCAACCGAAAGAGAGAGCAAGGAAGTTGTTCCATTTCATCCTATTGTTGTTGAAGAGCCTTTCGAACAATGGGGAATGGACATCATCGGTGAGATAAACCCTCACTCATCTAAGAAAAGCATATGTATTCTCACTGACACTGACTATTTTACCAATTGGATGGAATCAGTACCATTAACCAAGGTAGATGATGAAGTGGTCATTAATTTCCTTCAACAACACATCATGACCAAGTTTTGAGTACCCAACACTCTTGTATTTGATAATGCTACATATTTTTCATTTCTTAAATTGATCGAGTTTTCTCTAGAAAATGGGATCTTTCTAAAGTATGAAAACAATTATTACCCTCAAGGCAATGGTATGGTTGAATCCACAAACAAAAATTTGATTCGCATCCTTAAATGAGTTGTAGTCGACCAATAGAGGAATTGACACAATGGATTTCCCAATTCCCTCTAGGTTGACCACATTAATCCCAAAGCATCCATTGGGACCTCTCCTTACTTTCTTATTTACAATAAATAATGTGTCCTTCCTTCAAACATATATCTCCCTTCCTTTTAGCTTACACAATAGTCACGCGAGAGAGAGTGTCCAGTCATCCAAAAGTGCATTAAAACCTCGTTAAATCTAGAAGAGAATTGTGCCAAAGATAAAACCAAATTTGAATCTCATCAATAGACTACTAAAATTTGGTTTGATAAAAATTTTCTGGCAAAAGAGACTTTCAGTTTGGCGACCTAGTCCTCAAATGGGACAAGCCACATGAAACCAAAGGAAAACACTTAACGTTTCAACAATTGTGGTTGGGTCCTTTCATAGTCAAAGAAAATATTGGCCTCATAACATACCGGTTACAAAATCTTGAATGGTATGTAGACCTCCTCCCCATCAATGGCCAGATTCTAAAACATTACATTAGCTAGCCTCTAAGGTAGCTCCCCCTAGTACATAAATAAAGAGTTTTCTTTCTCATCTTTGATTTCATGCTTAGTTTTGCTTTACCTTTTTTGCACATTCCTTGCTTTTTTTATTCTTTGCACCTGATTTTGTTTTTATTCTAGTCAATTTTCCTTTTCTCTGTTTCAAAATTTATTACCTTCGACTTCTCATAGAATTTGGTGTCTTAGATCTGAATTGGCTTTTGAGGTGTGACACATTGGTATCAAAAGCTTGGAAATCTTCATTTTGATTTCTAGCCATAGCTTCATATATATACATGTAACATTGCTATGCATTACTCCAAGTCAAACCCAATAGAGAAACATAGTTCATTAGCATACGAGCATTGTACTCTTAAATGTAGCAAGAGTTAGGCAACGATCATGTCCGAAAGTAGATTTTGTATTTGTGTTTGTTTAAAACTAAATGGAAACTAATTTGGAAAGGTATTTGTAGTACTCAGGGCATGTTGCTTAGAGAGTTAGTTCATCTATAATCAAGTTGGAAGATCTCATTTTCACAGGTGTCATCCCACATGCCTTTAAGGGAAAACTGGGATTCCCCCATCCACCTCTCTCTGAACTTAAGAGAATCATATTATAAAAGTAAAGGCTTGGGGAAAGACATTCTAACTCATGTGGGACATGCAAGTATCTTTGTCGGGGTTATGGATGCTTGTTGGTAGTGGAGCAAGGCTTGTGAAACCAGGGTGACTCCGTTGGGGCTATGGATGCTCGCTGGAAGCAGAGAGACATCAGAGAAATGAATAATCAACTTGTATTTTCAGCATTCTTGATGTATAATTTCCTTGAAATTATCCTGCCTTCCCGAAGAAATCCAGTTAAAAAGGTTATAATATGATAATTTATCTACTTTGGGCATGGTCTTGACCTCCCCCTTGCATCATATAAACTTATCTCTTCAAATTTGTGCTTCTAAAAAAATATATGGGACCTACTCATTCTCCCTTGGGTTATGCACTGCAATTGTCTCTGATCTTAAAAGTTGTATGTTTAGATATATTTATGAAGAGATTCATGGCTTTGCCCAGTGTGTCATCGTTTTTTGTGCCAGGCATCAACACCTCCCCTTTTTCTTGTATGTTTTCTTGTAAATCCTTTTCCTTCAAGAAAATTGGACCCCTCTTTCTGATATGAGAGCTTCTTGACTTACTAAATAGACACCTCAACTTCTTGATCTTTGTTAAAGTCTTCTCATCCCTCTTTGATTAACTTGTTGTATCATTTAAGCTTGGTTTGGTTTTTGTTTAGTTGGACACTTAGAATTTTTTTGGATTTATCGGAAGAGTTCCCACGAACTTCTACGATACACTGGATGAGTTCAAAAGAACGACCCTAGTGAACATCGACGGACTTCCCTAAAAATTACCCAATGTATAAAATATCGATCGGATAACTTCCTTGGAAATCCTTTGATACACGAGTTTGGACACCATCCCAGTTAATGATATCACTTCCTATAAGACCGAAAGAGTTCCACCAAACACCTTTGGTGCAATAGGGGAAGTTCCGATATTCTCCTCTGATTCATAAATCTCTTTGTCGACACATTTTTCTTTATCCACTCTGATGCAACCAAAGAAGTTCTAATGAAATCCTTTGATACTCTCAAAGGAGTTTCCACCAACCCTTCCAGGATGCAATCGAAGCACTCCCAAACACATCCTCTGATTCATGTAGATTTTATCAACACACTTCACATATTTTACTCTAGTGAAACCATAAGAGTTCCCATGAACTCTATCGGTGCGACCAGAGGAGTTCCAAACAAACCCTCTGAATGAAGCAAAGCCTAACTTCGACACACTTTATATCGATGCCTCGGGTTGTCTCGAATTTCATTCCATGATTATAAAAGAGTGCTCCCCTCTGTCTTTTTAGCATTTTTCACTTATCATTGAGGGAGGAGGGAGCGCCAAGATTTTAAGTTACAATATATGGCGCTTGAAATAATTACTCGCCCACCACCTAAGTGATTGTATGCACATTTTTAACTGCCAGTAGGCCCTAAAAATTGTATAGAATACTCCATTTATATAATTTTTGGTAGGGTTTAATTTTTATTTATTGGAAAACCCTTCCCTCCTCTTACTCTCCAGACCAACCCTGGCTCCTAACCAACTTTCGATGTCGTCTTCATCACTCGAAGCATCACCTGTTTGCACCGTCACTCCATAGGAAACCCTAATTGAACCTCACCTTCCCAAACTATCCCCATGACCATTGTGTTCCCTAGAAACTAAGTCCCATTCACATTGTACTTTAATTATTAATAAAGTGAAAGTCTTGGGAAATTGTTCTTAGTCACCAGGAAAGTGCCTTAAATTTTGACCTTCGATAGATATCAAGCTTTGGAACAACCTTTCTTTGGCACACAAAACCATAGCAATCAAGTATTTTCCCCACCTCACGTTCACACCACATATTTAAAGTTTTACCAGTCCTTGCTAAGAGAATGAGACCTCTTTGACATGGGTCCATACAAACCTTTCTTACCTAGGTCTCCATAATTATCTAGTTTTGCAACTCACACAATAGACAAGGTTTCCATCATAGATTTGATGCACAGTAGGCATTGTTATTTATTTATTTTTCCAGGGCTTGTCGAAGGGGTTAATACATTTTTTTTTGGTTGTGCACCTCCCTATATCATAAGAGTTAAAAAAAATCCACTGGTATTTGTTTTAGGATAAATCCGTAAGTGCGGACACGAACCGATCTCCCCAGATCCACCTGGATCTGGAACAAACAGTGACAGAATACTACTCTTTCCCTAGTTCTAAAGTATTGAATGGACAAGAGAAGAAGGATGATGTACTTA
>ML791795.1:439943-478222 GCA_009831015.1 Picea engelmannii
GCGTACTGTCTCCAAAAGAGTGATTTTAAGAGATTGACAAGTGTAACTTTCTTCATGAAAATGATCTTAAAGAAGAGCTAGATCTTCTATCACCATGTCATTATCATGTCATCATCTTGATAACCAAAAATGAGGATAACAGTATTCATCTTCGGTCCATCAGCATAGTTAATACAAGCTCCTCCAGTTTCATATCAGACTATTTAATGAAAACAACTCCAGTACAAACGTTTACATGTCGAAGAACTTCAAAATTTTCAGAAACATGCAAAGGTTAGGATTGCATAGGGTGGTGGCTTGTGAAATAGTGTTTCCTTGTGTGGATTTGATCTCATGGATCCTCAAGCACATGAACTTTGACATCTGATACATACTCAATGCTAAGGGGAAACCCATAACATCATTCCAAGCAATTGATCTATACAAGTATTATCATTTGGAAAAGGGAACCTGGTCACTGGATGAGGAACACCTCAACAAGTTCCCACACAAGGTGAAGAATATATTCAAGATCTAGTACAATCCAGATAAAACATTCAATCTCATATTGTCTGGTGAATATCCCACCACTTCATTTAGAATGTCATACTAATACAATGTGGCAATGATTTGAAGGCTATATGCGAAGCAAGATGCTTCTAACTTCACTTTATCTCTTATGCCTATAATATTTTATTGTGTTAATGAAGGGTCTTCATTCAATTAGGTTGATATCCTATCAGCAAGTTTAGCAGAGTCCATCATAGTTGTCAAAGAGACTGAACCTGGAAAATTCCTAAGTTTTCACATGTCATGTTGTCTATTGGATATTTTGTGTGTGTGTCATCAATATCCCAAGATGGGTTGGGCCTCTAACATATTTTGTGTGTGAGCCACCAACCAACCTGTCTATACACATCTACTACGAGGTGCTCTGGGAGCATAAATACAGGATGAAGTATCACAAGATATGTGATCATTTTTTAGTACCTCTTTACGAACTCATCTTTGGTGCACCAACTTTGTGTATGACGGATAAAGGATTTGAAATAATATAGAAGATTGGAGATTGCTACCTCATGGAGCATGGAACTTATATCTAGGTATACAGATCCACCAAAGGTCCCTATTAGGATATTTAGACACTTATGAGTTAGTTACAATCAACTTGGTCTAATGTGTCATTAGATAAAAGTGTGTTTCTTTAGTATGCATTTGTAGTTAGGAAATCCGACGATCACGATATGTTCCTGACATAGAGTGATCTAACGGTTCATATTCTCCTCGATATTAATGGATACATTGATCTATGGATTAACACTCGATTGGTCCATGATCTCTATTTAAAGAGCATTGAGGGTCATTTGTTCATGATCGATTGTGAGAAACTCTCTTGTAAATCTCTCTATAAATTTTTCTTTTGCATTAATAAATTGCTCCAAGTGGCCACGTTGGCTAGGGTTGTGGATGTTTCCCCGTAGGGGTTTTACCATGTCAAAACATCAATGTGTTGATATTTGATCTATTTGTGTAAGTGGTTACTAAAAGTGTTCATCCTCTATTGAAATACTTGTGTTTTCAGACATGGTATCAGAGTGTGTTTGAATACCCGCTCCTGGTGTAGATCGAAATCATGAAGTCGTGTTGTCTCATATATGGTTTATACCATTTTGATACATTTATGGGATGAGGGGATTGTTCCATTTTGTTAAGAGCGCTTGTTTCATTCAATAATGATTTTTGTTTCACTCGAAAAGGTTTTCATTTGTCCAATATTCGACCATTTCAATCAGATCCGGAGGTATAAAACCTGAATACGCCCTTTAAATTTTTTGTAGATTTATTATTTCATTTTCTATTTTTTTTATTTTCGGGTTTCTACTCTTTTTTATCTGTGTATGCTCTTTTCCCCACACCCTGTGCGATCTTAGAAAATTGGAAACAGATCGGAAAGGGTTTTCTTGTCTACATATTCTCTTTGATGTGCACTCTGTGTGATCTCAGTAAATCAAAAATAGAGGGAAAGTTGCATTTTCTGAGTAATCTAACCGATATCTAACCCTTGTTGTCATCGGTAATCGAAAATGTTTCCTTGTGTGAAAAGATTTTTTTATGAGCACACTCTCCAAGGCCATCTTCCAAAACAATAACAACAACAACAATCCTCCTTCTAAACAATACAATATGTTTTGCACTAGCTTACTTGGTTAAAGTTGTTTTATTAAGCCTAGAGGTCTTGAGTTAAGTCTTTTTTTTGTTACTTTTTTTGAAAAAGCTCATGCATCCATTGTAAAGTGTATTTCACTTAATCTATAAAAGTGAATCACTATAAGTAGCTCCAATATTTTATTTTAAAAGTTATTTATTTTGCATGCAACTGTCTAAAGTAACTTCACTGTAAAATTGATCCTCGCTTATTTTAGAAAAGTGGGTCACTTCATAAGCATCTTATTTGTAAAAGTGAGACAACTAGGAGGGGTGTCACCATGTGGTCCAACTTCTACCTACCATGTGGATATTTGGTTACTATTTATGTCTTTTTTCAAAAGGGCATAACTTTCACATCCGAAGTCCATTTCCAATGTCATTCTTTTGAAATAACCTAATTTTTTGAGATCTTTCCATCCAGGCCATTAGTTTCATATTTTAAATCCATATTCTTTGCATATTTAATATGGCTTCTCCCAGTGATATTTTGCTTACCAACACCAACTACTTCTAATGAAAATCTCATATGGAGGATTTATTAAGAAGTAAAGGATTGTACCAGATTACCTTTGGAAAAGAAGAAGAACCATTGATGATGAAAAGTATGTCAAATGGATTAATAGGAATGATGAATCATGTGGACTAATTGGAATGTCCATCTCTCCCTATTTAAGGAATCACCTTCAAGGACTTGATGCCCCCAATAAATCTTGGGAAAATCTTGAAGTTGTGTTTGGTAAACAAAATATTATTCGAGCTCACCAGTTGGAGAATAAGTTAATGAATTTAAGTCCAAATGATTTTCCTTGCATTGAAGTTTACTTATCTAAGTTCAAAAAACTTATAATTTTGTGTATCAAATGTCAACTAGATCCGTCGGAAGATAGATGCATATCTTTTATTCTTGCTAAGCTTGGTAGTGAGTATTATGTTTTTGTATCTACCTTGTATGCCACCAAAGAAGCTCTAGGGAATTCTTATCAAAAACACACTCTTGATTCCTTTGTGATTCTTTGATTAGAGAGCAATATAAGCTTGTGCAACTTGGATTTATCAAAAATGCAGGTACATCCAACATATCCTTAGTGGCCCAACAGAAAGATAAATCAAAGAACCCCAAGAAGCAACATCATTGCCACAACAACAAGCAAAACAAGGGTCCCAAACCCACTCAACTAGATTATGCTCCTAATGGTGACAAAGGAGCAAAATATAAAAATAAGAAGACCGACAGACATTGCAACTTTTGTGGGAAAGATGGTCACGATGAGTCCAAATGTTTTAAGAAGATGGCATCTTTAGAAGCAACAATGAAGAAGCACAATATCAGTATTGATTATTATTCTTCTTCTTCTTCTTCGTCTCATGGACATGCACTTTCTACTTCTGGTTTCTCCTTCAATGCAACTTCTACTTCTTTTTATGATGAGTGGCTTATTGATTTTGGAGAATCTTATCATATGGCTAAGGATAAATCCATATTTTCTGCTCTAAATGAATGTAACAACAAGAAAATATTTGTTGGTGATGATAGATCTATTAGTGTTGTAGGGTCTGTAATAGTTCCGGTAGATAATGGTCATTTCAATGTTGCATTATGTGTTCCAAGTATTTCCTGTGACCTTCTATCAGTATATCAAATCACTCATTTAGGTGAAGATAAAACCGTAGAGTTTTCACCACACCAAGTTGTAATCAAGGATCTAAAATATCCTCAACATGTTCTTGAAAATGGAATCGATGATGATATTACCAGGTTGTACAAGTTTGAAAACTCTGGGTCATCATCTTTTCCATAAGTTTTTATTTCTCATAGTGATGACTTGAGCAAACTTTGGCATGAGCAGTTTGGTCATCTAAACTATCACTCATTGTAGCAACTATGTAATCAATATATGGTGACTGGTATTCCTCTTGTTTCATGTAGAGATGGTGTTTGTGTCGGTTGTGTTCTAGGAAAACATCATTGGGACAGTTTTGAAAAATGTGCCTCTTGGCACGCCTCGGTCCCTTTGTAGCTTATTCACAGTGACTTGTGTGGTCCACTTTATTCTCCTTATTTTTCTTGGTGCAATTAGTTATTAACTTTCATTGATGAATTTTCTAGACACACTTGGATTACTTCTTAAAACTTAAGAGTGAAGTTTTTGACAAGTTCTTGACCTACAAGGCCCTTGTATAAAAGAAAATGGACATCAAATTCAAAGGTTAAGAATAGATAATGGAGGTGAATATGTGAATAATAATTTTACAAGTTATTGCATTGCATGATGCATCCAAATGCAACACATTGTTCCATATACACCACAACTAAATGGTGTTGTTGAGAGAAAGAACCACACATTAAAAGAAATGGTTAATTGTGTGATCCAATCTAAGGAATTAAATATAAAGTATTGGGCATAAGACACTAACTGTGAAAATTACATAGTAAATCACACTCCCACAAAGACTCTTAAAAATATAACACCAGAAGAAGCATGGACTAAACTTAAGCTATATGTAAGCCACTTACATGTATTTGACAGTGTAGCATGGAATCACATTCTTGATGAGAAAAGGAAAGCATTGCAGCCTAAAAGTGAGAAGTGTATATTTGTTGGTTATTTTGAAGATGTTAAAGGTTACATAATTATTCAACCACATTGTAATGAAACTATTATTAGAATAGATGTTGAATTGGATGAAAATCTCTTGGCCTGTGATCCTAATTAATTGGTTGTTCCTTCTTCGCCCTACGATCCATCTTTGAAATTTGTACCTTATTTTGTTCCTATTATGGTTTCTTCTTCTTCATATGATGATAGTGAGGATGAAAATTCACCTCTGCCTCCTCACCTTCCTCCATATGAGTCCATTGAACCTGAACCTGCACCAACACCACCACTTCCTATATGGGTCCATTCAACACAAGAACTATATTGTGATCTTGTTGGTGATGCTTCAGATTAGCCTCAGACGTGTTCACAGTTCTAGCAAGCCTCTTCTCTTTTGGTTTAATTTTTACAGACTCGTGATCCAAAGACATCTGTAGAAGCTTCAGGTCATCCATATTGGGATACAACAATGAATGAAGAGTATCATTCTTTAATGGAAAACGATACTTTGGATCTTGTAACTCTTTTGAAAGGAATAAAAATTGTCAGATGTAAATGGGTCTACAAAACTGAGTATGCATCGGATGCAAGTGTTGAAAGACGCAAGGCTTGGTTAGTTTCCAAAGTATTTTCCCAAGTTGAAGGAATTGACTATAATGAAACATTTTCCCCTATAGCCAAAATGAATTATATCTTCCTTGTTCAAGCCCTTACAGCCAAACATAAATGGGATGTCCATCAAATGGATGTCAAATCCACAATATTGCATGGGGATTCACAAGAATAAATCTACATGGACAACCTCCTGGTTATGTCTAGAATAACTCTATCCTTGTTTGTCACCTCAAGAAATATATGTATGGTTTTAAGCAAGCTCCCCGATCTTGGTATGCCAAAATGGAGAGATTTCTTCTTGACATTGTATTTTCTATATGCCATTATGATCCTAATGTATATACAAAGAAAGTAGGAATCCATCTCATAATCCTTGTTCTTTATGTTGATGGCCTTATCCTCACTAGTAGTGACCTATAAATTTTAAACCATGTGAAAACAACCTTAAGAATAAATTTGAAATAATAGACTTAGGATTGTTGCACTATTTCCTTGGCCTCCAAGTTTTGCAAACCAAAGAAGGAATTTTTCTTTTCGAGTCTAAATATGCTTGTGACCTTCTTCGTCACTTTCACATGGAAGATTGTAAACTAGCCCCTTCTCCCTTCTATTATGAAGTCAAACTTGCTACCACCTATACTTCTCCTAAATTTTATGCCACTTTGTACCATCATTTAGTTGGTAGTCTCTTATACTCTACTTGTCTTGATCATTCCTTTATTTTTGGTATTGTTTCCCGGTATATGAAAACACCCCATGAAATCTATTGGAAAGAAGCTAAAGGAATATTTCGGTATGTTCAATGTACAGTTCAATTCTAGATACATTACAGTTTAGGGGGGACTCCTTTATTAGTTGGTTTCACTGATTTAGATTGGGATGGCCCTGATGATCGAAAGTCTACTACAGGTTATTTTTTCATCCTTAGTTCGGGACCCGTCACTTGGGCTTGTAAGAAACAATATGTTATTTCTCTTTCTTCAGTAGAAGCAGAGTATCGAGAAACAATTAATGCAAGTCAGGAAGCCTCATGGATTTGGTAGATCCTTTCATAGTTTGGATTCCAGAAACAACATCCGACCATCCTTTGGTGCGATAATAAAAGTGTCATCAAGCTCACCAAATACTCAATTCAACATCAATGCAACAAACACATCGAGCTACACGTGCACTTCATCAAAAATCTCATTCATGATTGAGTTATTGAAGTGTTATTTTTCCCTACAGAAGATCAAGTTGCATATATTTTCACAAAGTCTCTTACAGAAGCGAAGTTTTCCAAACTTCAATCTATGTTAGGAGTTCAGTAAGTTGTCATTAAGGGAGGATAGGATCTAATTCCTCCTTCTTTCTCCTATTATGTCACTTTTGTAAATCCTTCAATCTTATCCCAAGGTGTTCTTAAGGGGGGATCTTAGGATATTTAGACACTTAGGAGTTAGGTAATATCAACCTGGTCTAATGTGTCATTAGGTAAAAGTGTGTTTCTTATTGTGTTTCTTTAGTATGCATTAGTATGCATTTGTAGTTAGGAAATCTAGCATCCATGATATGTTCTCGACATAGAGTGATCCTATGGTTCATATTCTCCTCGATCTTAATGGATACATTAATCTGTGTCTTAAGACCCAATTGGTTCATGATCTATATTTAAATACATGGAGGGTCATTTGTTGATGATCGATTGTGAGAAACTCTCTTGTAAATCTCTCTATAATTTTTTCTTTTGCATTAATAAATTGCTCCAAGTGGCCACGTTGGTTGGGGTCGTGGATGTTTCCCCGTAGGGGTTTTACTACGTCAAAACATTGGTGTGTTGATATTTGATCTGGTAGTGTGAGTGGTTACTGAAGGTGTTCATCCTCTATTGGAATACATTTTTTGTCGAACAATCCCCATTTTCTCCCAAGATTTGTGCTTAATAAATTAATGCTTCAAGGAATCACATATCAAACTATGATCAATGGATCCAGGGCAGCGTTATATCATGATAAGAAGGATATATGGTCCCCGCTACCACTTTTGGTCAAATCTTATTCATTTTGGAGCACCAAGTAGTCCCAAATAGAAGTGGACACATTATTGTCATTTTGCTTCGAAGAAGAAAGGTTCCAGAGACACTACTCAAAGAAAGTGGTCAAGGAACATTGCAATAAGTAAAAAATCACATGGGAATACACTTCGACCACATGGGAGGAGGAGGATGTTCACTGCGGTTCCAGGACATACGATGAAGTTATCGCCAAGAGGCAGGGAAAACCTATAGGAAGAATCGTTGATGAAGAAAAAGCACGTGAAGAAGCACATAGAAGAGATAAAGAAGAGGAAGTAGCAAGAACATTTGCTACAAGAACATCCACACATTTCATATCAACAGAGGAGGAGGAACCAATAGCTGACAAGAAAACAAGGAAAAAATAAAAGGTCCAAAAGAAGAAGGAGGATGTTGTTGAGAAGAAGAGAAAAATCAAAGAAGCCAAGGCAAAGGCAGAAGATGAAGCAGCAACAACACTAGTAGCAAGAAAAGAAAAGGCATCAACCAAGAAAGTAGCAGAGGCCAAAAGAGAATAAAAAGTAGCAGCTGAAAAGACAACCACAAAAGTAGTAGCAACAAAACAACGAGCAATAAATGAAGTGACACCTAAGGCAGTCGAATAAGAGAAACAAAAAAATGATAAAGAGGCTCTAAATAATGATGCTTCGTCGATAGAAACTGAAACTAGAGAATCATCAATAGAACTCCCAAGCAATCATCTTCAATTTGGTGGAATGGAATTGGGGCTTCTCACACCATATAATCCCAACAAAGTGGCGAACTTGAAAATTTTCATATTTGACAAAGCCATTGATAGGATTGTACAACAACATATTAGAAAGGTACCAGTCATAGGGGGAAATCCATTACCATCCCTCATAGAGACTATTGTGATAGAATATGCCAGCCAAGATCCACCCTCCATAGCATCTGCTGGCATTTCCTTCACCACAAAAATGTAGAAAAATCTCAAGAATTTTTTCCACCAAACAAAGAGAAGAATGCCATGATCACAGAACTAAAAGAACAACTCAGGCATGCGAGTAAATACGAAGACAGTCTAAGATAATTCAAAGCTTGTGCTGAAAATTTTAGGACAGAGCTTGAGGAGGCGATTAAATATGTGTATGACCATCTGCATGTCTTCCAATAGTTGGTAGGAGACATAATGGACCAGCACAATCATGTGCAAAACAAGAACATCCAACTCGCTACCATGTGAGAGGGTTTACACAACATAAAAGGGTGGATCAGGATAATCCAAATTCCCTAGTCGAGCTTCCCTATCCCTCAAAGGTAGAAAGGAGAATTGATTACTCTTTGCTTGATATATGTCAACAAGTCAGGAAGAGAGAAGAAAATAAAATGACAATCTCACTCGCTATATGTGCACAACTTCAAAAAGTTTCACAAGTCTTGATGCATAAGAGTCACATTCCCCCCATCCAGGAACTCAGGAAAACCATTTCAATGGAGCATATCCTCGTCAAATCCAGCAACACATAAACCAAAGACGGGAGAAAGTTAAAGTGGCTATGAAGGTAACAATAGGGTTGATGGGGGGACACCTCGTCTAACCAACCAAAGTTCAAACGATGATCTAGGCATTCATGGCCACCTTGGAGAGAGACATGAAGACTCTCATGGAAAACTCAGCCTCCCATGAAGCCACCCTTGAGGAACTTCTATACCGCATGATCATATCACTTGACGGCCAATACGAAGTATGGGCAGCCTACGTCAAACATAAAAGCACATGAATAAAACAAAATCACAAATTCGGATTTGCTAACAACTATATTCTATTTTGTATTCTTTCCAACTACCCTCAGTTTCGTCCTCATTCTTATGCATGTTAATATCCCTTGAGAGGGAAGTTGAAAGGTTTTGTAATTTCTTTTTGTGGAATTCAAGAAAACATTTTCAACAGTTATTAGAATTTACATAAGTAAAGGAAGAGGCCCATTTTGAAGGGGCTCTTCAAGCATTGTACATTCACAAAACTATTTTGGAGAAATCACTTTGTTAACTAAAATTGAGAAGCCCTCAGGGCTAGATTTTTTGGAGAGAAGAACTCTTGTAAATGGTGTTTGTTGTAAACTACTTTCAACTAATTGTGTATTGTTTACATGTGATGTAAGATGGATTTTTCTTATAGACTTCTCTTATGCAAATTGAATTATTATTGCAACTTTGATTATTCTTTTGTATCTTCTTCCTTGATATTATGATTTTCTTATGTATGTGATAGCATGATTTATATAATCTAGTTATGCATTTGCATACATGTGTTATCTAACCTTGTTGCTTCATAACAACTATCTGAGTGAAGTTATTTCCACATATTAGTTTCTTTTTCAGCCACTCATTTGGTTACTATAGATTTCTCCTAGCTAGGATAGGATAGATTAGATTTATTTCTGCAATCATTTAGATTTCATTTGCATCTTCATCTTCGTTCACTAGCCATCCAATCACCCTTCATAACCAGTAATGTCAGTCGGGCTATAATCCAGACGGCTCTCCTAAACCAAATGGTGCATAGTCTAATTGGGACTGTGTACCAGGGAGTACCCCTTACTGTTGAAGGGAAATTTCGCCCCATCAACAGAATCCAACAATATAGAAAGTTAAATTCTTATTGATTTGGAATTTTGATCAAATTTTTGATATTGTTAATTGATTTAGAATTAGACAAATCCTCTAACAATAAAATTTATGTCAATTTGTTATCAAATTTATCACACAAAGAAGTTACATTTTCCAAGAATACTAGGCCATCGATTGACTTTAATTCAAGAAATATGAATTTTTAGGAAAATGAAATAAAGGTGTCAGTTCCAGTGAACCTTGACAATGACAACTATGTGTTGAAACAATTGAGGAAAACGAAGCTTCCAAGAAGGAGATCAAAAAATTCTTCAACATCACAACATGGAGGTATGATGAATATATTAATCATATTGCATATGGAAAACTTATTTAGAGAAGTAAATCATCAATGGACACCACATCTAAAGGTGGCATCTACTTATGATGAAATGGTGAATACCAAGTATCTACTTGGTGGTTTGATAATGAAAATGTATTGATAGACACAAGCATGAATTAATATGTTTGTAATTTAAATGTATATAATCCCTTGGAGAAAAAGACACAATTGAAGTGAAAATTATCAAAAATCTTAGAGATGAGCAAGTGTAGGATACCCTATGAACATCAACATGTTACAGCCGAGATGAAGACCAATTAGGAAATCCAAGTAAGCCTTATATCTGATGTAAAGATTCAAAGCAAATCCATCTATACCAAGGTCATCCCAAAATGTTGATCTTGGGAGCAAAATTGTATCTAATAGAGAGATCAACAAAATGATGACAAAGTTACAACTCTTCCACATCACAATTTCATCATCAAGTTTATGGCTAGTGGAAGTAAGGTTTCAAATTATAAAAAATAGATTGATCCTTGTAATTTGGATTCTATCTCATTGATTTCTTCATTCATTGAGTTAGACTTTAGATTTTAAATTCACAAGATAAATGGCTCAAGTTTTAGCACAAGTTAGATTATTTGTTCAATTTTATTAAGGATAAGCATTAGGATGATTATGACATTGTGGAGCTATTTGTGGATCTATATTTGATAAATTCATATTTATGGTTGAGCGACACTTGAATCAAAATGACTTAAAAGCATAAGAATGTGTTGAAAGGTTTTAGATTTTATTCTAGAGTGTCAAGTTCAAAAGGAGGAAAAAATGGAATGATGTGATTATTTGTAAAATTTTCTAATGGCCATGGGAAAAAAATGAAGTACAATGAGATCTTGGTTAACTTATAATTTATAATCTAGCAACATCAAGATACTCAATTTCAAACCATAGTAGAAACCTATCAAAACAATGTTCTATATCAATGCAAACCTTATTTCTAAGATAATGGAATGAATTTTGAGAATCCAACTCGATTGAGAGTCTCTAGCTTATGAACTAATGGAAATAGACAACTAGAAAACTAAAATATTTATTGTGATGATTTTCAACACACATTAACGCATGGATTCAATTACATTAGTTAGTGTCTACAACTTTCTTGATATCAAAGAGAAATTGTCATAGGGTTTCTTGAAACAATGATCTTCAACCTTTAGTTTCAACAATTTTAACAATTTTAGATTTTTGTTCTTCATCGGTTTTATTTCTTTCAACATCAATTTTGATTAGATTTATTACTTTTGTAATTGATCATTATATTGAGGGTGAGATAATAAGCTAATTCTAGGGGAGGTTTTGGACTAAGATTTATCTAAGTATTTTTCTACAATAGTAATCAGTTAGCTACCAGTTGATCACTTTTCAACCTCTTGTCGACCACCTATCGATCTCCAGTTGGCTTCAAGTTTACAACCCGGGCTCTGAATTAACCGGACCATCGAATTTAATTAACCATCCAGTTGAACATTCACCCAATCAATCTACCTCGACTAGCCAGTGGATAAGACTGAGTTTCCACTGCAAAGAATATAAAATTCTCAACAATAATTACCATGAACCACGCCTAATTTACAACATGGCATTGATCTTCTTTATCAATTTATCCACATAGAAACACCAACATATCATCATGCACACTATCATGCTAGCTTAGTGCTAAATTACTTGGAATCATCATTGGGATCTTCCCATTGAATAGGTTGGTGTGCCTCTAGCCATGGTAATTAAAGTTGAACTTGTCAATGCCAAGGCCCCTTAACAACTAAAGAAATAACCCTTGGCAATTTTTTATTCCTTGGAAAATGTATCATTTATGGTGTGTGTGTACATAATTATGTTGATTATAAATCATCATGTTATATTGTACATTGTATCACACAATTTTGTAATGGTCTCTTTTGTAATACTAATAATTGTTATAATTATATTCAAGCGGGTGACACAAATGAGTTGTTACATTGTTTGGATCCATGTTATTTATTGTAGCTCATTCTTTCATACTTGAATAAACATATGTTTTAGTCATATATGGGTTATACTATGATTTATATTTTTTAGCTCTATTGTTTGTGAGTTCCTTTACTAATTTGAATTTTTCCATGCATCACACTTAATCCTATACATAACATAACTCTACATTTTCCATCTATATGCTTCAGTGAGATGAAGATGCTTATGCTTTCCTAGTCAGTTTAGCTTGATCAAGTTTTTCTTTGCATGAGATCATTGTCCATTATGACTAGGTAGCATGTATTACTTGGTAGGCTATGGACAATGTGACATAAGTCATAATTATGAAATTGTCCTCATAGTGAAGGGAATGTGCACCTTGAATGATTAATCATGCCTTGGGTATCGATTGTTGGTACTATACCCAATCCATAAATTGATATCTAAGTACAAACAACCCTATTAGATTTGAATATTTCATTCTTTGATAGTTGGCATTATCAAGATTAGTTCCAAATTCTGACAACTTGACCCTTCACCACCACTAAGTAGTTCATTGTTTATCGAGAGAAGTATTTGGTGATTTTTCTAAAGACTTATGTTGGATATTATCTTGTTAGATTGTTTGTAGGTACAATAGATCATGTGAATAATGAATTCTTATCTAGAAATACTTTGAATATCAAAGGCATAAAGTTCATCCCAAATCCCTTGAGTGCCTTTATATAAACTAAATGCCCCCACAAATAGAAAGAGATGATTATGTTGGCTTTATGACACCCAACATAAGTGTTGTGTAGAGAATAATTGAGGAATCTCTCCAAAAGCAATGTGAATAATTATGGACCCAATTTGCATACATGTACAAGATTATAGTGTCCGAAGACTCAACTAGTTCATTCAACCATGGATCATGGTATTTTGATGGATGCAACCCCTTGAAAGTCGATATTGACCACAAAAACTACTTGCTCGGATAAAAAATTGATATCATAGCATTGCATGAATGGTTCAATGCCATGCAACTTTATGTTGATGCACCTTAGTAATACTAAGATAATAAAGCTTGCAACCATGAAAAAGTTATTTACTTCCAAACTTGGGGAAAATATAATAACTAGTAGTGTGAGGAACATGATGATCCCATCAGTACATGGGATGACTTCATGAAGGTGATGAATGGAAACTATTATCATGCATTATACAAAGATGATCAATACATGAAGTTGCAGCAACTACACCAACATTGTGATCAATCAATGGATGGATGTGCATATGAGATCAATACTCTTCTAGCTCATTTTTTCATCAAATAAGACTATATAAATCATACCCTCAAGTACTAGAGCATAATACACTAGTACATCAATCAAAGGATGGAGTTTGTAATCATTCATACACTTGCATATGATATGAATAAGTACAAATCCAAGCAGCACCCCAACTCCTTAGGTGACCAATGCAACTAAGAGTACAATACTCCCAAGAATGACAACAAGGAAAAGAAGAAATAGACTCATCACAATCTAGACAAGACTACTCAATATCATCATTCCTCAACACCTACAAAAGAAGGAAATAAGGGTCAATATGAAGAAAGGAAACAAGAAAGATAAAAGTAAGTGGTGTAACTAACAAAATAATAAAACTATGATAAGGGCAAGAAGACTATGATGTTATGCACCCAAATCTCCTAATTACATTGTTCTCAAAATGCACAAAGGATTATCTCCCTCATTAAGCACAATCGAGCTGGAGTTAGAATGAGAGTAGAAATTCCATATTCAAATGGGGGTTTATTAACAACCTCCCCACTTTATTTTTGATAGCAGGAGTTAGAAAATTTTGATTCCCATGGCCACTATATAATGATAGACTCTCACAACCCAATCTCACCAACATCGATACAACATTAGATGGCTCCAAATCCATAAAGATATCCACATCACCAAGGAGTGCATATTTCAACACACCATATATCCATGGAAACATGAGGTAACATGTGGTCATGTCACACCAATGGATATCTATAATGATGTATTAGTAGGGAAACCCTACCTATAAGAGAAACATGGGATCTATGATCATGACCTTGGAGCATCAACATTGAGTCAATGATGTACAGATTTTTCTATGTTCTTGAGGGAAAGTGAAAAATAAAACTCTCTATGGTTTCAACTTAAGAAAAGTGAAAAATAAATCTCTCTATGGTTTCAACCACATACTTCAATAATTTAGTCAATCAAACACAAAAATGGATTATTTGGAATACACAATTGATTTTTCCATATGAAGCAATCATGACTAAACCAATATCCCATAACACTCTTGATGGAAACTGGGTGAACTTTAAACCCCCTTATCCCTTTCTTAAATATCTTCACTTAACGGGCTTGAATTATCTCTACTTGTCACCACCATCGGGCTCACTTAGCTAGACATCAGGCCACTGGTTCACTGGACCATCGGGGATTAAAACCTATCACCAGCCACTGAGACACCATAACACAATAAAAATGCACCTTTTTAAGGTTACTCTGGTCCAGCTGACAGATTTATCTTGACAGAAAATCAAACATGTCCGCTACTTAACATTATGTTGATCGGTCACTCGGATACCGTGTGAATAAAAACTTCTTTATTTGGATATAAAGTCAGTCTGGTTAAACTCGAAACTTAGTTAAATTAGTGATTCTGCTAATCTCAGCTTGTAAAGAAAGCTTTGGCGTCCTTCTGCTGGATTAATACACCTGATCTAGTCTCTATTTGCTGGAATTTCATCATTTCCTCATCAACCTATGTTATGTGAAGTTCATAGTAACTTCACCTTGATCTCGTTCAATCGAGATCGATGGTTTTGGGAGAGATACTCTTGCATCAACCCCAAAAGTTTATCACACTTCTTGAGGTTCATAATGACAATGTGTAGGAACTTTCATTAGTTCTTAGATAAAATAGCAGTTCTTCCTCTCAATCCCCCACTACTCTTTACTATGTAGGAGGACCCCATAATTGTTGTGATAAAACTATATAGCTTTTTCTCTCCACACTTTGCAATTACTCCATCTACAATGCTTCAACATACTACAACTCAGTTGGTTATGCAGTTATTCATTCTTGATCTTTTTAATATTCTAGGAAAGATTAGCATGGACTTGTCCTTAGACTAGATTGTATGTCAATGCACATAACGTACATTACTATCGCATCAAAGTAGACACTCAACTAGTATATTAAGATTGGATGAGAACCTTACCTCCATGGTGGATTTGTCATTACTAGTTGCGCACCCATCTAGATCTAGGGAACTTAGTGTGACACAACACAACCTTGGTACTCTCCCATTAATAACAACCTATAAGAACATCATTGATATAATTCCTATTGATCATAACATTTATATCCCTAAACAAATCAAACATCCAATTTAAATGTTGAGCTTTTGTAGCATTACAATCCTCCTTTGCTTGAGCAAAGAACAACTTTGTTGGATCCTCCAGTTGATATTTATCCTAAGTTTAATATACCAATTTCTTCTAACCAAGCCATAGATCAAATGACTCAACAAACACACAACATAATTAAATAATTCTTCTATACTATCAAACCAAGTCAGTGTCTTACATAGTCCAAGTATTTCACATTTGAGCAAGAGAGAAAAAAAAAGAATTCCTCAGATGGTGGATAATGCACTAAATTTTTATGCATCAACATCAACCTCCAATTCATATAAGACAATAATTTCAATGCAATGGAGACCATTTATACCTAGGGGAGAGGACTCTTGATCCATGCTTTGACTAACTCTTGATCATGATAGACCTTCATAATATCTAAATGTGATTAGATGGGTACTTGCAACAATATTTGTCACGATTTTTTCAATTCCTCATCATGACCATCTCAACTATGACCCATCTACAATATGTGATTGATCCTTATTCAACAATTCATTCACATGGCATCACCAATAGATCAACATGCAATATACTATCATGCCAACTCAAAATTCCTTGGCATAATCAATGGGATCTCATAGTATGCCAAGGTGATGCGTTCGCAAGCTCCAATGATTAAAGTTCATTGTATTATCACAATTAAGGCCCCTAACAACTAGCACATTTCCAAAAACCCCGAGAGTTGGCTATTCATTTGGATAACATGGAAGTCGTCTCATTATTGGTAGATTTCCACTATACATATGTAATTTTAATCATTTTAAATCATCATGTAAGTGTACACTATAAAACAAAGTTTTGTAGTGATCCCTTTTATGGGATAAATCTCTATCATAGTTGTCATTATAGCTAGAGACACAACAAGTTCAAGTCATAGCTTCAATCCCTACTATTTATCATAGTTCATTCTCTTATACTAGAATATATGTATATTCAAGCCAAATCTAGGTTACGTTGTATTTTATCTCATTTGGTTCTATCATCTCTTTGTTCCTTTACTAATTTGTGTTCTATTATATATCACACTTTATCCCTTAAGTATCATAACTCTACAGTTCCTTTTATACACGTGTGCAACATCAAGACACTTGTGCATTCCTAATTGTTTCCACTTAGTCAAGTTTCTATTTACAGGGATTCATTGTCCATTATAATTCGATATTATGACATGCTTAGTAGATTGTGCACAACATGGCACAAGTCATAGTTTTGACCATTGTATTCATAGTGAAGGGAGTTTTCACCCAAGGTGATAAGTCCCACCTTCGAATTGGATCAAGCCAAGGCATAATGACTTGCAACCTCAACCAATTATAACTAATTGACCTAGCTCTAACTATGTAATTTGCCATACATTTAATGTCATTATGGCAATATTTCATTGGGCATATGTTGATGATATGTTTTGAATCTTATTTATGGCATATTATGTATTGTTACGATCTTTTTCAAGTATGAATGAATAATTTCAAGTATGAATGAATAACACAAAATGGTCAATGTGTTCATTATATGTGTGATGAACAAGTGAATCATTGTTATCTTCTTTTCTTTTTATGAATGTCTTTCCCAATTTACTCATTGGTACATACATTATGAGAATAAACAACTTTATGGTATGCCAATTTTGGTGGTAGTATACCGGTTGTAATGGGTGTAATCTTAAACTAAACTACACAATGTTGACCAAAAAGTCTCAAATAATAAGTTAACAAGTACATTATATGAGATTGATCATAGCTTTGGAGTGCTAAATCAAGTCAAGGAGGGTATGTAAGTTGTTGTAGACATGGGGTGCTACATTATAGAGTAATAATGATATAAGTTGTTGTTCATTGATGTTGATATAAGTGTTTTGATGCAAAAGTAATAAAAGTAATATTGATGTTACATTTACACATAGTTTACTTTGTGAGATTAACATTATTGAATAAATGATGGTATAGAAAGTATCAAACACTTAATTTTCAGGAGTAATGTTTGAATCACCATAACAACATCATTCTAGTTTAAAATTATAATAAATTAGTAAATAAACCAGAATTCATTTTTTTTTTAAATTTTTCTTCAAATAAAAACAAAACTAAAAAAATAATAATAATTTATTTTTTTTAACTACTTACTAACACACACTCCCATCTAAAGACCCTTGAAATTACCTTCACAATGCACATGCAAACATAGTTTTATCGATTTAACCTTCATCCTCTTCCAATGCATCGATTTAACCTTCATCCTCTTCCAATGCACTTTTCTAGAAACCTAAAGGTTGTGGTGTTACCCAATGTAACGGTTGAATAAAACTTAGCATAAGCAGGTTGCTTTATTCTTCAAAAACTATAATCTAAACATTCAACATCGGAAGGTGGCTTTATGTTTTGAAAACTATAGTCAAACGTGATATTATTTGTTTAATTTTACCTTAATTTGGTTAGAAGTTGTTGGATCCATAGATTTAAATACTTATTTATATAATTCAAATACTCCTTATGTATTAATTTAAACAAAGGAAAATTAAGATTTCGCTTAAATTTATATCATAGGATTTCTATGGCAAAATGCCAAAACTTAAAATGTTTAAACAACTTCTTTTATAATTATTCTAAAAAGAGCACAATTTATCTTACTATACACTACAAAGCTATAAAATGGTGTTATTTGAATTTAAATTTACAAGATATAAAATTATAAAATGGTGTTATTTGAATTTGAATTTACAAGGTGTTTGTTAGTTTTCCATGATGCATTTCAAAGCTATAAAATGGTGTTATTTGAATTTGAATTTACAAGATATAAAATGGTGCTATTTGAATTTGAATTTACAAGATGTTTGTTAGTTTTCCATGATGCATCTCAAGGTTCAAATGGGTATGTATATGTATTATGTCAGCATGATGTTGAACCAGTGAAACTGATGGTCTAAATGCACAAACATGGATTTTGTTTTAGTCCATGACACCTCTAGGTGTTCTGACAGTCCAGAAAGACTTCTGACATATGTGTTAGATTGACATGATGCCAAATTTGTCCAATTTGTTTGGAATGTTTTGGCCAGGGATGGACTCCAACCCCGTCCTCTCTTTCCCAAACCCTTTTTTTCAAATTTCTGCACTGGGCAGTGCAAGCTTTTAACAGCTTTATCTTTAGTATATTGGGGCTATTCTTGACCACATGTTTATAGTCCTTATCTAATCTGATTAACCAAATCTGAAAACAAACACTGCACAACCAAAGAATCCAGCATACATTCAATCTTGTTCTTAGTATCTGGATCACATCACAGGTCCCAATATTCTCCAAACATTGGCTATGAATCCACACCAGACCATCATTCTTCACAGGGACAAAAAATCTATCTAGCAACCCACAAATTACTTTGCAGTCTGGGTAGCATAAGCAATGGACTCTGTTGGCTTTCATGTGGTTATATTAATGTTAATGGTTGCAATATCTTGGGCTGCAATGGTGGAATTCAGTCAATGGCATCTTCATCATGCAGCTGCTATGGAACTAAAACAGGCAGCCAGTAAAAGCAGGCTATTGGCCTTCTAGTGCAAATTCATACATGCCACCATGGAATATCAATGCCTCTCTGTATACCCATCTGTTCTACACCTTTATACCCATCTGGTCTACACCTTTGCAGATCTGGATGAGGATACTTTCACTGTGACTGTGGTTCCTGAACATGAACAGATAATGGAAGGGTTCTCTGTAACAGTGCAGGAGATCCACAATGCTGTCAAGACGCTTATTTCAACTGGAGGTGGTGGGTGGAAGCAATTTAACAGTGTATTCAATCATGGTATGCCCAATTCTTATGGATATTGGTATGCCCAATTATGTGTATAATATAAGTATTAATATTTGCACTTGTAGTTAATTTGAGATTTTAATTGGAAACCTTATAATTGTAATTCATAACACACAACTACTATTGGAATTAACTCACCAAACTATATCACAGAAATATATACATAATAATTACAATCTATTTGGTTTTGAAATTTTCAAAGAAGAGTTGGATTTTTCCTAACAATTATTATGCCAGTTTAAATTGGATTTCTTTCGTCGAGTTTGATATACACAAATATTTTTGTACTCCAGAGTCCAAAGGTTGTTTCTGAGAATAATCCATAAAGTAAATTGAAGATGGGAATAGATCGTTTGAACATCAAACACGTTTTTCCTTTCTTTAAATTCCTACAACCCAACAAAAAGGAATGAATAGTTATTAGGGAAATGAAAACCCTGTTTCTGAAATGAAAGAAACCATACAGTGAGAGCACTAGTCGGGAATCGAACCCGGTTATGTTCCTGCAAGGAAAAACAATTAATTATTTGGGAAATAAAAAAAATGTATTTCAGCAAAGACCCCATTAAAAATTGCACTAGCCGGGAATCGAACCCGGGTCTGTACCGTGGCAGGGTACTATTCTACCACTAGACCACTAGTGCTTAGTGATATTATGGGATCTGATTCTGAAGGAGTTTTTATAATCCTTTCAGACTGATTAATCCGAAGTGCTGTAACTTAACCACTGCCAAATCCCAGTGTATTACATCTCATAAGTGCCAAAAACAAACTGTAACGTAGATCTTAAATGATGAATAGCACGAGCAGGTCAAATCTAAAAAGGGCCCAACCGGGTTCGAACCGGTGACCTCTTGATCTGCAGTCAAATGCTCTACCACTGAGCTATAGGCCCAATTGTTGATGAAATTATAATAATTCCTAAAACTAGTACATGATTTAATTATTTAATAATAAATTAATGCATTTATTATTGTAAGGGAAAATCGCCACTCAAGTTGTGGGTTTTATGGATAAAATAATAGGACTGAGGCATTTTGTCAATTTGGATGAAGTAAATGTTCTCAGTGCATCAAACATAATTAGTATAGTCGTAGTTTGAATGTTTTAATTTTTTTATTTTTGATATTTTTCGATTATATTTGTTTGAAATTTAATTGGATTTGTATATTTAAGTGGTTAATTTTGTATAATTCAAGTGTTTTATGGGTTTTTCAATATGTTGAATTCATTTCTGCATTCAAAAATACAATTTAAATAACAAAAAAATGTGATTTCATGCAAATTCATGTCGTTAGATTTTGGTGAAAATGACCAAAATGTAGAACAGTTAGACAACGCCATTAATATATTTTTGAAGTGGCGAAAAAAAATATTAAATTAAATTTAAATGCTTACATGGTTTAAGGTTTAAAGATGGGAAGTGTAATTTTTAGATGGACTACATTGTCACAAAAAAGAGACGAAATGTTATTACATTGTTTAAAGATAAGAAGTATGTTTTTTTGGTTGTTTGACTTAGGCGTGACATTAAAAATAGATTATTATTGTCACGAGAAAAAAATCATAATGTTATTATTAGACAAGGAAAATAACATGTAGTAAGTCTTCATAGTAATGGACAACATGGATTGACGACAAAAGAATTTGAAAAAACCATACCCATACATGAATAACAAGGGAACATGTTCCCAAGGAAAAAGACAAACTACTTATAGACTCACCAATATATTACTTAGGGTTTATTCCCACACTTAGAATATATTACTTAGGGTTTATTACCACAATTAGAGCAACTTATTAGTGGCATGTTATTATACAAGTGTATACTAAATATTTCAGTGATCCTATACATTTTCCAATTTTGGAAAAAGTTGATTTTAGAATAAGATATATAAATCAATATTAAGTTCAATGAACCAAAAGGTATATAAATGTTGGAGTATTTATAATAGGCATTTAGTGTGTAAATGTTTCAAATCCATAACGAGATTCATCTTCAGGACAAAGAATCATCATAAATGATAATGGATTTGATAAATAAATAATAAAGATGCATGATGGTATTATTAAATACAAATGTTAACTGAATTTAAATAAATTTTGTTGTGTATATACACAGATTAATAAGTATAGCTTGAAAATACAATCTACATGTTGTCCTACTTTGTAAGATTGTTTTGCAAGGTTTGATGACACAATTTTCTAGAGCTTTTGCAACAATAAATTCTGGCAAATTTTGTGAGATTGTCGAAATATGTTTCTTGCAACCATAAATCCAAATTGTAAAAAAAATTAATATTCATACCTTGCCATAGGAAAATAGAAACTCTACTTTCATGTTTGAATGGTCGTAGATAGAAAATACACCATCCAACCCTAAACATGTTTCTCTTCACCCGAGTTTAATAATAACAACAAAACATGAAAAAGTGCATTGATATTTTTTTCTATTTTTTTTTGGTAAATTGTCAATAAGCAATCCAATGTCAGAGTTTCATGGGATATTGTGGGGTTACATAAAATGCTTGAACACAACACATTAAACGCATCATTGATGAATGCTAAAGCCGAGATTGGCAGCCTTATTGTAAATGACATCCCAACAACTACCGTAGGGTACTTTGTGGGAGCGTGTATTAGATGATTTATCACTATACAGGTGACTTAGACCAAAGCAATTTCGACTGAAAGAAAAGGAAATTGACAAAGAATGTCCAATTGAACACAATATTGGCTAAAAAAATGAAAAATAAGATTCAATGACCATACCTCGCCAATTTGAAACAAGACTAGGTTGATGTCAAAATATTTAAACTTGGAAATGTTGAACTATGCAATGAAACATGACACAAGATTGGTGGAAAGGGCTTAGCCATTTCAACAATATATCCATCCAATGATTTATCAATATATAGTACATGGGTGTAATCACCTCATGAACTGAAGAGTGTCAATACATTGACTACTCATCAATAGAGAAGGATGTCACCTTATCAAAGACAAATATTACAACTCATAAAAGAGATGATCTCGAACTTTGTGATTGCCTAGGGACTCACAAGTTAACAAGAAATGAATTGATTGATCCACAATATCCTTCCACTTTCATGAAGCTATTATTATGTCAATGATGATTGTAATTGAAAATTAGAAAGATCTCATTTGACCATAAATCAAACCCTGGTTAAGTTATCTTGGACCACAAGCCTAGCAATAACATATTGGATGTGATGGTGAAAAATCTTTGTTTAAGCAACCTTTGACCTTTCTTTTTTTTGGAGTTCCATCAAATTGATTGCATGGTTACTCACCACACACAGTTGGCTCCCTGTGTCGATTTTTTTTGGGGTGTTAATAGAAACTTCTGAGACAGATGGAATTTCAAGAAATAAAACCAGGGAAAAGCCAAAATTCATGAAACTTCAGCATAGATTATTTAAAACTCCCTAGCATATGGAATTACAGTGGATGAAAAAGAAAAAGAAAAAGAAAAAGGACAAAATTTGTTAAATTTCAGTATAGATTTATTCAATTTCCCCAACTGACATAATTTCAAGGGATAATATAAGGAAAACACCAAAAAAATGTGAAATTTGAGCAGTTATTCTTTCGATTTCCTCTTATGACAATTTGATTACCTTCTTTAGGGTATTTATTTAAGCGGCCTTGCACCTGGAGTTATGCGAATTCGATCCCATAACTACTCACCCGGAGTTGGTACCCTGTGGCATTTTTTTTTTGTGGAGATTAATAGAAACTTCCGTGACAGACCATACTTCAGGGGATAAAAGAATGGAAAAGCCAAAATTCGTGAAACTTCAGCATGTATTATTAAAAACTCACCAGCATATAGAATTCCATGGGATACCAGAAGAAAAAAAGAAAGAATTCATGAAATTTCAGTAGATATTTGTTCAAATAAAAGGAAAATGCGAGAAATCATGAACCTTCAATTCACAGTTTTGGGCAATAAAACAAGGCAAAATCGAAAAATTGCATGATCTTCTAACTCGGCTAGAAGGCCAAGCTTCCAATCGTTGACTATGTTGATACTTGAACTTCCAAAGCATTCATTCTCAATGAACATCTAGAGTAATATGAATTTGATCGATCAACCTACTTGTTTCTTCTCTACCTAGGCAATTGTATTTTAATATAGAAAGGGGTGTTGTGTGGTGCATTTAAGTTGTAATTAAGCATGGAAAATGAGAAAGGAAAACTTGCTACATGGAACTCGAGAGGTTGCCATAAGTGACAAAGAGGTGTTCTTTACTAGACTCGTATGACTTATATAAAAGATATGATAATTAAGAGGGGAGGGGCCAGGGTTTCAGAGCATGTGGTATGTGGTTTTTCATAACTAATAGAAATCAAATTGTTTGGTGGAGTCATGGTTCGATTTAGAGAATGGATTTGGAACTCACATGCCATTACCTTTTTTGGAGTTTCATGCAGTCCCTGAACCACATAAAATCATCGTTCTTCACACTTCTTTTTAAGATCAAGAGAAAATAGTGGTAGATTTTCAATATTCTAGCCTAATGAGGATGTATGGGTTCAAGCTCAAGACCTATGGTTGGATCTTGATGATCATTCCATGAATTTATTGTAAGTTTTCTAGAATGTTGCTTTGATTCACAATTCTACACCAAAGGTTTTTGGACACAATTCTATGATAACCTTCTTGTACCAATAAGAATTGACTATATGTACTCTATGATAAGTTTTTGGTTAGGCTTGGTGTTACAGACAAATCTTACTAATGGGATAACAAGATCTCTCTAGGATCTTCCTACTGATCCTAGACAGACAGAGGGTTTAGACTCCTATGATTTTCCTTAACACAAGTAAACAAATTCATAACTATGCTAGGAAATGGTAGAATATCATATCTTGTTTCAGAAGGTTGTCCTCGTATGTCCTGGTTGCTACACTCCTGAAGTTCTAGCTCCAGCTCCTATAACCTTCTTCCTACACACAAGAGATAAAACAAAACCACTCTACTTCTCTTCCTAGTGTTAGAATACTAAATCTAGTTGGTATTTATTATGATGAAACAAATCAGATTTGAACATTTGCAAATGCAATACAAATATTTGGAGGGGAAAGTGATTCAGATTATTTTGAGAAATAAATGAAGGTGGAAATATAATAATTAAATACACAGATATATTACCAGAAACACAGAGATACAATAATGCACAATTTTTGTTAAGGAAAAAAATGTACAGAAACTGTAAAATTACAGAGTGAATGAACTCACTAGAATGGTGGCAGCTTATCTCTAAGAAGAGACGTGATGGCTACGCTCATTCACAAGAAGATGATGTTTACAATGAGGCTCTAAAGGCCTTTTTACCATAAAGAAAATCTAAAGCCCTACCCCCGAAAGATGAAATGCCAAAAGGTTTGTGGGCCCCAATGGGGGTAGTTGATACATCAACTTCCCGAGGACGTAACTTTTGCATACGATCTTCATTTGGGGCATTCTATACCTCGTCAAAAAGGTCTAGTCGAGGAGTACATATTCCGTTTGGCCTAGTGTTTTCCTCCAATAAGGGGAAAGGAGCTATGGAGCCCAAAAAAACGTCATTTAGGGCCTCAAAATGACCCCAGAAGTTTAGGACCCGAAAAACTGTAGAAAATTGCCAAGGTTGAAACCCCTGTTTTGAGCTAGTGGAATAAGTGGGTGGCCACTGATTTCCACCTAGATCATTCTTCCCCCCTTAGGAAGCAATGGTCCCCATTGCATCAAGTTCCCATGGAAGATGGGGAAACTTTTGCTAAACTTGAACCTTGGTGAACTGCTTGCCTTGTTTAAGAAGTTGTCTTGCTTAGCTTGTTGAAGCTTGTTATGAACTTGTCGTTGGAGGGGTTGGATCCATTCAACTGATCTAGTTGCATGATCTTCCCGAGTGTGGGAGGACTCTATCGGTGAATATGTGATATGAGGAGTATGAGGGGCTCTGTTGTAACTTTGCTGGATTAGGCAGTGTGGAGGCACCCTCGTAGGTGATGCAACAATATTTGTGTGCTCTTCTACAATCTACTTCTGCTAGATAGAAAGGTATTGTGCCAAGGCTGCAGTGGTTGTAGTGTCCTTCTGTTCACCTTCTTCCCAGATTGTGAAGAGGCTAAACTTTACGGTATGAGATATTACTTTGCAACAATGTTTTTTCGGGACAGTAGTTGGGACTACCTCTGGTATCCTGTAGAGCTGACCCTCCAAAGTAACAATGGCGCTACAGGGTCGAGAATCACAAACAACATAATGCTTCCACATATATGGTTGGCCTAACAAAACATCACAGACTTCCAGTGGGTCAACATCACACAATACCTCATCCTTGAAGGGCTTGATGTCGTAGGACATACAACATTGTTGGCTGACACAAAGATCTCGACCCTGGTGAAGCCACCCAATGTTGTATGGTTGTGGTTGTGGTGTTATTAGTAAATCCAACTGCTTGACGACCTCTACTGAGATTAGGTTCTTCTAGCTTCCGCTATAACAAATAAAATGAAGTGGGTTCCCCTTCACCCACATATGTGAATGGAAAAGGCACTCCCCCTCCTCAGGATCCTCTAGTTCTTCTGGTTGGATTGTTGTGGTCGTGACAATAGCAGTGGGTTCTGAATCAATCATCTATCTCCTTTTATTCTTGTCTGAATCAGAGTCTGATTCAGGGCTTGGCTCTGTTTCTTAGAGCTCGACTACCAATGACTATTTCGAGCGACATTCANGGATTGTTGTGGTCGTGACAATAGCAGTGGGTTCTGAATCAATCATCTATCTCCTTTTATTCTTGTCTGAATCAGAGTCTGATTCAGGGCTTGGCTCTGTTTCTTAGAGCTCGACTACCAATGACTATTTCGAGCGACATTCATCAGTGTTGTGCCAAGGGATTTTGTGGAAGTCACACCACTTCCCAATGTCCTTCTTTGTCTTCTCGTTGCTCTTATTTTCCTGCAGCTTGGACTAGTTGTCTTGAGGTTGGTTATTATGTGAATTAGGGATGCCTTTACCATACTTTGGTTGTTGTGGATTTGTAGACCCAAATTCCCTCTTTTTTGTTGCTTAAATTTATGCTCGATTTTAACAGCATATCGATAAGTGGCTTTCAGTGATGAGATGTCCAAAAACTCTATTTTGGTTTGGATGTACCTGTGTAGAACCCCGCGATATTTTAGAGCCAAATGTCGCTCGGAGTCTTTGATACCAAGCTTAGTGCGCAATGTATGTAAGGTATTTGTGAACTCATGCATTGTTTGGCCCCTCTCTTGATGCAACATGGTCCATCTCATGTATTAGTCATCATAGTTTTCCATAGGGTAATATTTCTCCTTGACCACATCCATAAAAAAACCCAAGTGGGCTCGACTCCTCTATGGAATTTTGTTCCCAGTAAGTTTCCCAACAATGTTTGACATGGGGGAGAGCCTTAAGGAGTGCAAAGGTGATCTTTTCTCTATTGGAAAAATTGTGGATAGAGAAATAACCTTCTAGAAGATTTAACCACTTTTCTAAAGCATTCGCTTCGATCTGACCTTCAAATACGGGAATATCGAAAGTAACGTGTACCTTGAATGGGGCAGCGTCTCCAAAGTGGTTGCTTGATGAAGATGTGCCTACTATTGTCGGCAATCATTGAAGGATTTGGGAAAATTTATCCAACATCTCATTCCTCGATTGCGCGAGGGATTCCACGAGCAACAACTTGATGGGATATTCTTCTCCCTCGTCTCTCTTTTCTTCTGCCATGGGAGGTCACTTGGGATGGAAAGAGCAGTTATCCTCAAGAGAAACTAGCTCGAGACCCAACTCTCTATACCTTGACCTCGTCGGGGACATGCACTAAGAAACGACAAAGAGTAGCATGCTCTTATACCATTGATCTGAATTATTTTGAGACGAAATAAAGGCGGAAATATAATAAGTAAATACACATATATATATTTCCATAAACACAAAGATACAATAATGCACAATTTTTATTAATGAAAGAAATGTATAGAAACTGTAAACTTACATAGTGAATGAACTTGCTAGAATGGTAGCATATTATCTCTGAGAAGAGATGTGATGGCTACGCTCATTTGCAAGAAGATAATTTTTACAATGACGCTCTAAAGATATTTTTAACATAAAGAAAATCCAAAACCCTAACCCCGGAAGATGAAACGCCAAAAGGTTTGTGGGCCCCGATGGGGGTAGTTGATACGTCAACTTCCTGAGGGTGTAACTTTTTCATACAATCTCTGTTTGGGGAATTCTATACCTCGTTGAAAAGGTCTAGCCGAGGAGTACATATTTCGTTCAAACTAGCATTTTCCTATAAATATGCTAGGAGTTGTCGATCCCAAAAAACGTCGTTTAGGGCCTCAAAACGACCCTGGAAGTTCAAGACCTGAAAAACCCGTAGAAAAACTACCAAGGTGGAAACCCCTGTTTTGAGCCAGTGGAATAGGTGGATGGCCATTGATTTCCTCCTGGATCAGAAAGCCAATGATCTATTAATAAATGTATGAGAAAAACATCAAGACAAATGTACCTCAAGGTGTTGATGCATTCCTCCTTTCCCCTTGCTCCTTACTCCTCCTCAACTATCAACCAAGTTAGGCAACCTGACTGCAACTGATATGGGATAGAAGAGTACCTTTGAATTTTGGCAGCATATCTTTGTGAATGATTCTTCCCCCTCTTGCTCAAGATTGGCCTTCTTTATATAGATTATTGGAAGAGGCTTGGGAGAGCTTCTAGATCTTCTATAAACCAATGGAGGCTCGATTGTTGTGAGTTCCAAGGCTTATGCCACAAAGAACCAACTCATCCATTGATTACCTCCTCGAAAAACTTCAAATCTAGAAGGTTACATGGGTGGTCTCCCGTACATTGTTGACTACTGACGGGTCATGAGTTGTCAATGGTATGACTAGCGACTTGTCGCTCTTTGGTGGTAAAATGACAAGCGACCTCCCTCAAAAGTTCACTAAATCCTTAGTAGAAGAGTGTGTCTCAACTTTCATCTTTTGTATGTCCTTATTGACATTGTAGGGTGGAAATTAAGGATATAACACTTAGTTTGCTCTATTGATTGATCCAATTTGTGGCTTTCAATAAGTGTCCCTCGTAGGTTTTCAATCCGGTGATTGATAGCAATGCTATATTGGCATTTACTTGTACACTTCTCTACTAGCACACCATTAAAATGTTTTAACCATAAGATTTTATCTTTACTTTCATTTGCTTTATATATTTATATATATTGAAATATTATTTTCATTATTAATTTTTTTTAAGTGCCACATGTTAACTCCATATTAAGTTCTTAAGAAATTACACATCTCTCTCATAGTGGGATGTAGAAAGCACCTATAGATGAAATACATTTTTTTTTACTTTCAATTACTTTATACATACTTACATACATACATATAAAGTTTATATAAAAATATTTTACTTAAGTGAATATTAAAATATTTTATTTATGGTTAACATTGAAATATATTTTTAGTTATTAATATTTTTTTAATGTCACATGTAAACTATATGTTAAGCATGAAAGAAATTACATATCTTCCTCGTACTATATTGTAAAAAACTCCTTTACCACAATAATACATAATTTAAAATTGTTCAATGAATAATGAATATGATGAATCATTGTAATTAAGATTATAAAGAAGTCCTTATTATGTGGACGAAGAGGTTTGATCTATATAATCTTTTTTTTTTTAAGTAAAAAAGGGGGAGCCTGCTATAATATATTATCAAAAAATTGTATCAGAATGTACATAGTCAAGAGTTTGAGTCATCCAAAATGCTGCCGGAAACCGGAAACCAGCATAGATATAGAACAAAAACATCTATAAACTATTGGCATCTGTCCTGCCCGGAGGAAACCAGGACAGGTGCCCAAAGTCTAAGAGAACATAAAACAGTAGCATAAAACTAAAAAGCCAGAGGACATGAAAACCTAGGTAATTGGTGACCTGTCATCTTCATTTGTCTTCCACGTGGAGCCGACCGGGATGGCGAAAGACTGCGCACAAAGGGGACATTTTCGCCGAGCTGGAGCGCCAGAGTAGGCATCGAGAAGCACGTCCAGGCGTTGGCCCATGATGAGTGCCCGATGCTCCAGGTCAGCCATGTGGCCTCGGAGCTCAAACACCAAGGACAGGTGCTCCTCGCGGAGGAGAAAGCCATGCAGGTCACCACCTTCGTCGTCGGGCGTTCTTCGCTTCGTGTCATCCTGCCCACCGCTCCGACCTTCCTTTCCCGGCGCACCTCCAGCATCATACGCATCCTCCATTTCCTGCCATGGAACCTCTTCCACAATGCAACCAAGAAAATCGGCTTCCACCGCCAGATTGTGTTTGCAGTCCCCACTGCTAGACCTCCCTATATCGCTCGGTGCCTCCATGGTCGTCAGGTCCTCCAGAGTCAGGTCCTCCTCTACAATGCAAGCCGGGTATAATTGCTCAGTGCCACCCTCCAACGTGACTGTGTCCATACTGCTGCGACCAATTTCCTTCTCGGCTATGGTGGAGAGCAGAGCCTGCTCCTCGGCTCGAGCCTTCTTCCTCAACAGAGAAGTAGCCATGACCAGAGCACGTTCGAGTTGCTCTCTGCGCTGTCGTTGCTCCTTGCGGGCGTACCAAGCCGAGCCACGGCGAGGCGTTCCTCTCTTCCTCGTCATGTTGCAGAGCGCTCTCCAGGAAATACACACAGGCTGGGACGATGGCTGAAGCCAATTGAAAGCACAGGCAGAGGGACTCACCTCAGTGCTCCACGAATGGATGGTGAACCAGGGTGCAAAGAGCACGAAGTTACACCAGAACCTCCAAACGCATAGCAGAGCCAAGACCGGAGCAAGAGAAAACGAATAATCCGACTGCAAATACCCATGACCGCCTTTACCATCGCGTTTGCCTGGCTCGTAAATGCTCGCTTGAGGGAGGAGTCCTCCCATTGCAGAGCCGGTGTTATTGCGGTCCTGCATCCGTAATGCGGGTGCTATGGTGACAACATCCAACATTTAAACCTTGGCTGAGTGCGGAGCCAGTTGGCATTCCTTCGCCACTTGTCACCCCATACGAGTCTTGATCTATATAATCTAATTAGTATTATAGTGAGTATTTTGATGTTGACTTACGTTGAACATAATTCTTTAGTTAAAATCATATAAAATTGTAATAATAAATAACTTACAAAAATAATTGTGTCCTATTTGAGAGCAATATTGATATAGATTAGTAAATAAAAAATTTAATAAAAATTTAAATTTATATATATATATATATATATATATATATATATATATAATTTCTATTGAAAGTGACTATTTCCTCATAAAAGACCAGAGCATTTAGACCTTTCCTAAATGAAATGATTTATTATCATCTTTAATAGTATATTTGACCCTAAATTTGAAATGTATATCTCTTCAAAAACTTACTTTTGGAAAAAAAATGATTTGAGGATAATAGCTTAGGTATCCTTAGCCAATATGTCTTTTTGGAATAAATGCATCATCTAGACATTGTATGGTTCATTCCAGTTAATTATATTACATCTGTATTGCCTTAGGATTTCAACAAATTCATTGAATTATTAACTCTGTATTGTCTTAGGATTTCAACAAATTCATTGAAGTAAGTAATTTATCTATTTTTATTCATTTAATTCCCCATGTATCCATAAATGCACCCACTAGACATTGTATGGTTCATTCCAGTTAATTATTGCCTGATTTCAACAAATTCATTGAAGTAAGTAATTTATCTATTTGTATCCATTTTATTTCCTGTGTGTTATACCTTTTTTATTTTAAATTGCAATTTGCAACTTTTTATATTTATTTGTATGTTTTTCCCTTTGATGTCAAATCAATCTTGCTTAGCCTAGTATGAATTTAGACCGGGCCATCAAAATTATATCCATTTAATTCCCCATGTGTGTTACACCTTTTACCTTTTAGCTGTTAAATTACAATTTGCAACTTTTTATATTTATTTGTATGTTTTTCACTTTGAAGTCAAATCAATCTTGCTTAGCCTAGGAATTTAGACCGGGCCATCAAAATTATATTGTAATATTTTTATTTGGACGTTTATAAAAACTTTGAATTATTATTCATTTTCATTCTCTAACTTAAAATGCAAAGAGACTCTAAATAGTCCTGTCATTGTCTTACTCAACAATTTCATGACGCTTTCCTCAAGATACATAAAAGAGACTCTAAATAGTCCTCTCATTGTCTTACTCAACAATTTCATGACGCTTTCCTCAAGATACATAAGTATATAGAAGTATTGGATATTTTCTTGTTTCTTTATATTATAGAAGAATTATAAGTACGTTTTTTTGGTTTGTATATGAAAAAAAAAAATTGCAGTAGAAAGTCTTAGATTTAACAACAAATAACTAAAGTAACTTTCAGATATGTAATCTTAAAATTGTTGGGAAATATACATTTAAATTACAGTAAACACATTAAAGGGAACTAGAATAGCCACACAAGAAATAATACATAGTTTATTTTAGAAATCCCATTCTTTTGGGGAAAACCCGACGATGCTAGAGACCTCTTTTATTATTCAACTAATGGTTTATGAATACATTACAATAGTTAAGTTTGAGATAACTCCTTAGCTAAGAGCTTCTTCTGGCACCTCCCAAAAGCAATCTACTTCACTACTCAACCTTCTCATCATTCTTGAGATAAACTAGTTTGCTAGGTGGTCGTACCACCTATACGACACTGTATGACTCCTCGTCTTGCTTGTTGGGAGGTCGTACTCAATGTACGACACTGTACAACTCCTCATCTTGCTTGTTGGGCGTTCGTACCCCATGTACGACACCGTGTGACCCCTTCTTCTGCTCGGTTTCTCCTCGGATCTCCTCCCTTTTGGGTGTACTCCTCACGGTATACCACAACTAGACTAAGATACACCAGTTCGACCCTCACTCGACCTCCCTGACTCATCCATACAATTTACTTGTGGTGATGAAACTTTCCTTGTGGGAGCGTAAGGGGCTCGATCTCCTTGGTTGAGTGTTTGTATTCCTTTTTCTGTAGCTAAATTTCACTTGGATCTACTGACTTGGACCCTAGCTCGACCCTCCTTGACTGGTTCAACGTAACCTTCCCTTGATCTCACTTGAAACTCCCACTATATCTCAGGTGGTAGTGTTCTTTAGAGAGATTGAGAAATGAGGCTCTCTTGGTCTTTTATAAACCTTAGCCTTTCTCTCATTTAATCATGGCCCTTAGATCTTCTCCTCAATATCCAGATCTGATGGTGGGGACTTAATCAATCGTTGAGATAAATTAAGTCAAGATCAACGATTGTAACTTAATCTCACATTGACTTAAGTCATCTCCCACCACTACTAAATAGTCTAGACATATAATGACCCCTTTCACATTTCTAGACACCCCCAATGTGAAGGTACTTGCCCGAGCCACACTTTCTAACACTCCCTCTTAGCGAGGGAGGTACTAGCACTTGAGCTTCCTCCTCCATGATCTACATCTTTGTCGATATCTCCCTCTAAATCTGAGAGACGTGCTCCCTCTGAATATGTATACTCGACTTCCCATGTATTGTAGCTACTTCTACCTACTACACTGAAGTCATCTGAGTATCACCACTCATCCAGTTGGGACCACTCCCACCATGTAGGTTTTCTAAGGAGAGCCTCCTGCTCTCTCAGGAATGATCCAATTGATTCTCTGCTCCTCCTGGAGATGTAGATGGGTTTCCCCCACAGTATGTACAGACAATCCTCATCGATTCCTATCATCATAGGTGGTCCTAGAACATGACCTCTCATAGAGAAAATATGCACACCACAACCAAGAAAGCTAAAATTGTAGCCTTGATACTCCAAAGCTGAGATTGAGAGTACACTATCTCTCATACTTGGTACATAAAGTACCCTAGCACCCTTAGAGTCCTTTCTGACTCTATCTGGAGTGACATCGTCCCTTCTCCTTGAACTACCACCATGTTGGAGTGCACACCACATCTTATATAGACCATGTTTTGAGCTAAGAACTCTTGGAATGCATCTCTCTCCCCGGTCATGTGACAGGTGGCACCACTATCTAGGTATCACCCCTCTCTAGATCTGTCCTCTGAATCGAGAAAGAGAGTGTACTCCTCTCTGAACATCCTAGAGAACTGATGAGTTGTAGCAGCCAAATGTTGCTCCTCCTCCTCTTCTCCCTAGTCCTCCTCTTCTGCTGAAGAAACTACATGTTTCTTCTTTCCCTTTGTCCCTTTTCCCCTCTTGGCTTGAGGACATTGGCTGGCATAGTGTCCAAGATCACCACATACATAGCACTTTATGTGAGAGAGATCCTTCTTTGGCTTGTTGATACCTGTAGCTCCTCTTGGAATTGAGGCCTTCTTGCCTTTCGTCCCCTTCTTGGAGGTGAGGACGAGATTCTCCTCATCCTCATATTCATCCATTTCCTTTCCTTTGCGTATCTCTTCTTAGCAGCAATCATCCCATAAACTGTCCCAACTTGGCAGGTTTTCTCTAGCCATTATCTCGGTAATGAAAGGTTCCCATTCCTTTGGGAAACCCTTCAATGATTATCCGACTATCTCAGTTGGACAGAGATTGAATCCTACTTCTATGAGCTCATCTATCATCTAATTAACCTTGGCGAGGTAGGTTGCTACACCCTCACCCTTGGACATCCTCGTATGTTGAAGCCTTTCCTTGAGAGCCATGATTATGCTCTCATGCTTTGCTTCGAACATGCTCTCGAGGATAGTCCACATCTCATAAGTCATATTCTTCTCACCAATGTGGTGGATGAGATGATCCTTTACCCCGTCCAGTAGGATTCTTTGGGCCTTGATCTCCAAGGCATCATGAATATCCTTATATTTCAGATCTGTGGGTATTGTGGTTGCCTTCTCTACAATACTCCATACCTTGTTGTCCTGAAGTGCATTCCTCATGCAATACTTCCACTGCACAAAGTTGGAAGCTCCATCAAGCCTATCTTCATATTTTACGCCTTAAGCCATCTTGCTTCACTATGTTTCCTTGTAATCCTCCTTGAAGCAATTGGGCCCTTAGATCGACCCTCCTTGATTGTACGACCTGCTAGACCTTCTCACTCAGAATCTATCTCACTCAAACAACTCCCTCTCAAGTTGCACAAATCATCCCCCTCTTCACAAATCCTCTTTCCTTCAGCTTGGCCAGGCCATACATTGTATGACACTCTCCCATAAATCTGATCCTCGACCAAACTGTTGAAATGAAGGGTTGATTTAATTGATTTATTCTTCCTTGCATTGGAGCACAACTTCTAACAATGCTTGTGGGCTGTTAGAGACTCTGCTATGATACCATGAAGAAAAAGCTTGCAACATAAAGTATTAGATTTAACAACAAACAACTAAAGTAACCTTCATATTTGTACTCTTAAAATTTCTAGGAAACACACATTTAAGCTACAATAAACACATCAAAGGGAACTAGAACATCCACACAAGAAATAACACATAGTTTACTCTGGAAACCCCACTCCTATGGGGAAAACCCGATGATGCTAGAGACCTCTTTTATTATTCATCTATTGGTTCATGAATACATTACAATGGTTAAGTCTGAGATAACTCCTCAGTTAAGAACTTCTTCTGGCACCTCCTAGAAGAAATATACTTCACTACTCAACCTTCTCATCACTCTTGAGATAAATTGGTTTGTTGGGCGGCCGTGCCACCTGTACTACACTATACGACTCCTCATCCCACTTGTTGGGTAGTCGTACCACCTGTACGACACCGTACAGCCCCTTCTCCTGCTCGATTTCTCCTTATACCTCCTCCCTTTAGGGTGTACTCCTCACGGTATACCACAAACAAACTAAGGTACACCAGTTCGACCCTCACTTGACCTCCCTGACTCGTCCGTACAGTTCGTACGATTTACTTGTGGTAATGCAACTTGCTTGGTGGGAGAGTAAGGGGTTCAATATCCTTGGCTAAGTGTTTATATTCCTTTTTTTGTAGCTGAATTTCACTTAGATCTACTGACTTGGACCCTAGCTCGTCCCTCCTTGACTAGTTCGACATAACTTGCCCTTGATCTCACTTGAAACTCCCACTATATCTCAAGTGGTAGTGTTCTCTAAAGAGATTGAGAAATGAGGTTCTCTTGGTCTTTTACAAACCCTGTCCTTTCTCTCATTTAATCCTGGCCCTTAGATCTTCTCCTCAAGATCTAGATCTGACGATGGGGACTTAATCAATCATTGAGATAACTTAATTCAAGATCAACGATTGTGACTTAATCTCACATTGACTTAAGTCATCTCCCACCACTACTAAATAGTCTAGACATATGATGGCACCTTTCACATTGCTAGACACCCCCAATGTGAAGGTACTTGCCCGAGCCAGATTTTCTAACAGTATAAAAGTTCATGGAACTAGACAAAACATTAAAAAGATTAGTTATTTGAGAGACTTTTGCAAGAGGAGGTGGTGCATTATAATTTTTTTTTCCAAAAAGTGGGCACCTCTTTTTCTCTTGGGCTTATTAAGGTGAACTTTTCAAGACTTAAAAAAGGCCACTTCTTTGCATTGTTATTGAACCTTATGGGATCATCTCATAGTGCACATTTGGTTGTAAGTGTTGCATGTGGGCCCTTTCTCTTTGATTATAACAACATCAAAATGGAGAGAATGGTAAATGGATATATTGATGATGTTATTATTCATGGTCCACTATGATGTTTTCCATTTATTATTACATATGATTCACATATAGATGATTCTTATTTTTTTCACTGGATCTTTCTCATTCACATTATAATGATGTTGATCCATTATGGATGCATTAAATTGACAACTCCTTTCTTAGGCACAACTTGTGCCATTATTTTTATCTTCAATAGACCAACATGTTTTAGTGGATCTTTCTTTTCCACATTATGATGTAATTAGTCGATTATGTATGCATTACACTCAACAAATCCATTTGCAAGGATAACTTGTGTCAAACTTTATACCTTCAACATACCCGCATTTCTAACCAGATCTTTCTCTTTAACATTATTATGTTGGTCCATTCTAAATGCAATATGTTTGACATCTCCATTCCTAGGGACAACTTGTGCCTATCTTTGTACTTTTCATAGGTCAACATGTTGTCATCTTCACGAAAACTTTGCCAAAGTCCACCTTCACCATTTTTTGGAATCATATTGGTGTGAGAGATATGGCTTTCAAGGAGGATAATGTGTAATGTCTTTTCTATGTGGCCCATGTTCAACATTAAGGGGGGCTGTGAATCTTATGATGTAATTACTCCTGCCGGAGGCCCCTTTTTTAGATTAAAGAGGGATGTTGAAAATAAGGGTGTAATCTTCATTTTCAACCATGGTTGACCTTAAAATGAGTTGGGTATTTATACATCTACTCTCGTTTTCATTTTGGCCATGATCGACTTTATATTGAGTTGAGTATCTATACACCCACTCTCCTTTGTATTTTGGCTATGATCAACCTTATATTGATTTGGGTATCTATACACCCATTCTCATTTGTATTTTGGTCAATGATCAATCTTATATTGAGTTCATCCACTCTCTATTTTTTTTACGTAGACAACCTTATATTGAATTGGATATTTACACACCCACTCTCATTTGTGTTTTGGCCTTGGAAGACCTTAGATTGAGTTGGGTATTTATATAACCATTCTCATTTTGGGCCACTATTGGCCTTATATTAAGTTGTTTATTTATACACCCACTCTCATTTGTATTCATAGTTTTTTTCCATACCCATTGTTTAACTTAAGGGGTGATGTTGGAAATAGTGTAAGATTCACTTTCAACCATGATCAACCCTATATTGTATCATTTATTATATTCAAGTTTATCTCAAAACCGATCTTGAAGAGATAAATTCATAACTTGTCTTAAAGAAAGTGCCCTACCTCTTGAGTTGGGTTTTTATACACCGCTCTTATTAGTTCCTACCAAAACCCTGGGACTATAGCAATGAGTTGGTTCATTGAATGACTATTAATTTGCTAGTTGACCAAAAAAAACTTGTTTTTTATAATTTAACCGTACAAATTAAATTATGTTATTATTTTTAAATACTTAAATTGATTTATATCTCATATCATTAGCTGGTGATTTGAAGGTATTATTGATTTGAAGGTATTTCTGCTCAAGTGCTCAAAATTACATCTCAGCAATGCCTATTGGCTACAAAACTGATCTGTTCTTGTTGTCCCAGATCTCAAGAACCCTGCAAAAGAAACGGAATGCAAAACTGATGCTCCAAGCTCCCAGAAACGATCCGACAGCGTCTCCACCTCAAAGGCTTCCCTACAACAAACTGACTTTGGCTTGGCTTTCCTTCAACATAACTCTGCTCTGAATGACTGTCTTTTGACTGTAGATGGCCTCAAACAGGCCTGGTTTATATAGCAAAGGAGTTGGTTTCACATCCCCAACTTCCTCCAAGAATCTGGCCTCCAAAAATGCCCAATATCCCCCAAAAATGGAGAAAATCCAATAAAAATAGGCATAATAATTAACAAAAACCAAAATTCTGTTATAAAAACCCATTT
>ML791795.1:487452-519868 GCA_009831015.1 Picea engelmannii
TTTTTAACAAATTACAATGTTAGAGTTAAAAATTAGTTAAGTTGTGACATAGCTGTAAATTTGAGGAAGTTTATCTCATGGATTTAAATTTAATTTCTACGGGGTAATATTTATAAAGTTTGTGATATTAATTGGAAGGGAAATTTGGAACTAATATGTTGCCAATATGTAAAGTTTGTGATTCCGTCCTACATTAGAACATCTCAACTAAATCTAATGAAAAAGCGAGGGTTAACGACCAACCTTGATAATATTTGGGTCCATTCATGTGCATATGTAATCGTTGGACATTATTATTAGGTAGAATAATTGGAGTGCATGCGTTTATCTAATTAATTTGTTTTGTATTTTGTTAATAATTTTTTGAAAATTAATATTGCATGGATTTTGTTAATGCATTGGGTCGATGGTGCCAGATTTTGCTTAATAATTAAAGGCATTCGAATTTTTTAAAGCGAGGTGTTTGTATGCCATGTAATGGAGGTTGTCACAATGAACGTGGAAGATTCACTTGTTATGTTGGGCCCAAATCATTTGCTAAGGATTGTTCTCGTCCTTAAAAGCCATTGTCTTTGAGAGGGAATCATAATGTAGAATATTATGAAAAAAAAAATTCCATAACAATAAGAGGAGAAAATATGTCAATGCCATTCGAGTTGGTGAAGGTCCTTGTCATGGTGTTAGATTAAGTGGATTGTGTGTTAATGCTATTAAAATAGGCCAAAAATAAAGATAATTAATATATTGGGGAATAATGAGAATTATTGTGACCAAAAATCTAAAAGGATACATTATAAAGTGTGATCCATAGTTCAATCTAACTTTCAAATTAGGGAACAATGAGAAATGTTGTGAGCAAAGTTACAAAAGGATACACTATAGAAGCAACAACCTAATTTGATGGAGGATAAGTGAATTACCATGATTCATACATATACTAGATAGATGAAAAGTGAATTACCGTGAGTGATACACATGTTTAGAGATACTTAGGAAGGCATATACATGCATCTATTGTACAACTTGAAATGATGGAAAATGATTTGCTTGCTGAGTTGATTAAGGAATAGTGTTTCAAGGTGGACAATTTTAGAGAATTTGTGACTATTTTCAAAAAGGGCAATTAGGAAAGTGGCATAGCCTTGTAATGATCATGACACATAAGTAGATTCATTCCATAGAGGGTTGTGTGAGGTGAGATATTTGTGTGCAATAGAAGCGGACCATGAGGCCTTACACTTGGACATTACAATTAATGTGTTTGATGTTGTCCTGCATGATTTTCTCGAAAATTACATGAAGAACCTCCCCAAATTCATGGGAGAAGGAGATCTAACCGCAACAGAACATATAGCCTTTTTTTATCAGTTCACTGATATCCTTGGCGTTGAGCATGAGGACATTTACTTAAGGCTGCTAGTACCAAATTTTGAAGGACAAGTGAGGACTTGGTTCAGAGGACTCCCAACAGGTTCCATACTATCATATAATGATTTAGAGAATGCCTTCTTGAGACAGTGGGGCGAGAAAAAGGATCATCTTTATTATTTCACTGAATTCAAGGCTTTGAAAAAGAAGACTTCTAAATCAGTCCTTGAATTTATCTAGAGGTTCAATAAGATTTATCACAAAATCCCAACCAAAGTCAAAGCTTCTCAACCAGCTGCAAAAGTAACTTTTGCAAGGGCTTTCAATTCCGACTTTGCTCTACTTTTAAGAGAAATGATATCTGCCACTTTATCAGGAATGCAAGATGATGTTATAGAAATTGAGTCCAATATGATGACATCTGGGAAATTAAAAACTAAGGTTGAGATGGGAGCTAGAGAACCCAGGCGTTTCAAAGAACAGGAAGGACCCTCTGCATCTAGAAAGTCCACAGAGGAGAAAATGGATGAGATGGCCAAAGTTATTAAAGATTTATTAAACAAAATTTCTAGGATGGAATTAGATCAAGCCAAACCTGATCCATACGTTAGGAATTAATTCTGGAGAAACCCTAACCCTCAGATACAACAAAGACAAGTAAAAAATGAAGATCAAATGATCCAAGCTCCGTTTAAAACTGAAAATTTCATGCAGAGGGATGAAATGCAAGATTATGAGGAGTTAGAAGAAGATCTAAACAACCTTAGTGATGATGATCTTGAGCCACACTTAACCAGGTAGGATTATGATAAATATTTAGACCTGGAATCCTTGCTTAATTATGATGAAAACATCAACAATCTGGGAGGCTCTATGTATCAAGGTCTCACTGACTCAATAATGGCCGAACTTCAACATAAATATGATTTAAGGCCGAGAGAGAATAGTTCTACAAATGTTCCACCAAAAAATATTTTATCACAATGTAAAGAGAATGAGGCAACAATTACCAAACCATCAACTGAAACACAAGTTGCCTGAACAAAGCAAGTTGAAACAAGAATAATGCAAACTAAGAAGTCGGAAAATACAGAAGCAGAAGTTCAAACTAGGGAAATTGAAAAAACAATTGGGGCTTCAATTTAGAAAATGAACTTAATAAAATTAAAATCCCAATGCCTCTGGTTGAACTTGCAAAAAAGCTGAGTTATAAAAATCAAATCGCTAAAGTAATAAAATTTTCTGATGTTGAATGTCAAGCTGATGTTATTAATTTACAGGACGAAAAACCTACATTCATGTTCGGTCCACACATTGAAAACAATAAGGATTATGTTGCTCCATTCTATATCACACTAACTGTGCATGACTATTTACTCCACAATTGCATGCTAGACCCATGGGCCTCTCATAATTTAATGCCTAAAATTATCATGGAAAAATTAGGCCTCGAAATTACCAGACCTTATCAAGACTTGCACTCGTTTGATTCTAGAAAGGTTAAATGTCTAGGTATGATTAAAGATTTGGTAGTAAATCTTGCTCAGATTCCTGTGAAAAATATCCTTATGGATGTGGTTGTTGCTGACGTTCCTTCCAAGTACGACATTCTTCTATCCAGGTCTTGGGGCGCCAAGTTAGGAGGATCGGTTCAGCTGGACATGACTTACGCTACAATCCCAATTTTTGGTGGGAGATTCACGCAACTGTACATAGAAAATAGACTGACGTAAAATGTAAGTGACCCTCAAAACCCCAATAGTTACCCAATCTATGTTGTTGATCTCGACTTAGGAATTGTATATTATCCATAGATGGCGATTTTGAAGAATGTATAGAAGAAGAAAATAAAAAAATAGAAATGACAAAGAAAAATGTAAATGTTAGAGAAGGAATGTAGAAAATGTTCTTCGATGGTGCCTCATCCTGCGAAGGAGCAGGAGCTAGGGTTTTATTCGTGGCACCAAGTGATGAGTATGTTATTCCCTTCTCTTATAGATTACAATGGGAGGTCGATTATATGAATAATGTCTGCGAATATGAAGCTCTGGTTTTAGGATTAAAAGTTGTAAGGAAGTTAAAAATCAAACATATGATAGTTTATGGTGATGCGGAGCTTATTGTAAAACAAGAAAAACAACATTATCAAGCTAAGAATCCAAGGTTGAGATCATATAGGAATTGTGCCTGGGATCTTATAGAGAATTTATTTTCATCCTTTAATATTCACTCTATTCTTAGGATGGAGAATCAACAAGTTGATTCCTTGGCCAAGGCTGTTGCGACCTTCATACCGCCTACTGTCTTGAAACTGAAATATCACATCGAGATGAAACATAGACGTGAAACCAAAAAAATTCCAAGATAAGATTGCAAACCATTGCATGCTCTTTCTTAAGAACAATTAGATTCCCATAGGCCTGATCCCCTTAGAAAGTTTTTTGACTGGGATGTCATACCTTTAAAGTCTACCTTACGACCTCGACCTGAAGAAGTTGAAGACTGTAATGTAGGTACGGATGAAGATCCCAAAATGATCAAAATATCAAAATACCTTCGAGCCCAAATGAAGAGTAAGTACGTTGAGTTACTTACGCAGTATAAAGATGTCTTTGCATGGTCTTATGATGATCTAAAAACTTACGATACCTCTGCTATTGAACACAAGATTCCTTTAAAACATGGTATTAAATATTTCAGGGAGAAGCTTAGATAGATAAACCCTATTCTCCTGCCAATGATAGAAAGGGAAGTTAAGAAGCTCCTCGATGCAAAAATCATCGTTCCACTCAGATATTCTGAATGGGTAGCCAATCTGGTCTCCGTTAGAAAGAAAAACGACGAAATAAGATTCTATGTTGATTTCAAAAACTTAAATTGGTCGTATTTAAAGATACCTATCTGCTCCCAAAGATGGACCATGTTCTAGAGAAGGTAGTAGGGGACAATAAGATTTCCATGATTGATGTTTTTTCCGGATAAATCAGATCATTGTTCACGAAGACGACAAAGAAAAGACTGCGTTTACCACTCCATGGGGAACCTTTATGTACGATAAAATGTCATTTGGTTTGATGAATGCAGGGGATACTTTCCAGAGAGCAATGGATATCATGTTCGTCGGTGAGAGAGACAAATTTGTTGTTATTTATCTAGATGATTTGACGATTTTTTCCAACTTTGATGCAGAACATTTGTTGCACCTCAGATAGACCTTCGAAAAATGCAGAAAGTTTGGTTTGTCTTTTAATCCCAATAAATCACATTTTGCTATGCAAGAAGGTAAGATATTCATCCATATAGTGTCAAAAGAAGGAATCAAAGTTTACCCTAAGTGAGTTGTGGCTATTGGCATGATTAATATCCCTAGGAACAAAAAAGAAATTCAATCTTTTTTAGGAAAGATCAACTTTTTGAGAAGATTTATTCCCAACTTTGCTGAAATAATCAAAATGATTACATATATGTTAAATAAGGACAACGAAGTAAAGTGGACTGCAAAAGCTAAATCATCTTTCAAGCGTGTCAAGAAAGCTATAGGGGAAGCACTTGTGCTAGCAAGTCTAGACTATACAAATTAATTCTTAATCTTCTCGTTCGCTTCTGAACACACTGTTGCAGCAGTACTCCTTCAAAAGAATGAAGAATGATTCGAACAACCAATAGCCTTCTTCAACAAAATCCTCATGGATGCAAAATTAAGATACGATATACTTGAAAACAAGCTTATGCAATGGTGAAGGCTCTCAAATATTTCAGAACATATGTACTACACTCCAAAATAATCTCCTATGTGCCAACGAACATTATTAAGGATATCCTAGTTCATCCAGATAGTGATGGAAGAAGAGGGAGATGGTTGGATAAAATTCAAGAGTTTGATTTAGAAGTAAAACTAACCAAGCTAGTCAAAGGTCAAGGTCTGGCGAGGCTATTAGCCAAATCAAATTTCAGAGTGCTCAGAATAAATAACCTCAAATCACATGATTCTCTCCTGGATATAGAGGAAATTGACGATTGAACACCTATGATTCAGATTGAAGATAAGTTTTCTTCCTCTACCTGGTACCACGATATTGTTGCATACCTCCTTACTCTTCAATGCCCAAATAACACGACTCCTTCAAAAGAAAGGACTTTAAAACTACACGCGATTAAATATTGCATTGTTGATGGCAAGCTATACTAGAAATATCCTCTAGGTTTCTTGTTATGTTTCCTAACAGAAGCTGAAACAGAAGGAGTCATTGCCGAATTCCATGAAGGAATATGTGGAGGGCATCATGACTGGAGAGAAACAACTTAAAATATTTTAAGGTCTCAATATTATTGGCCAAATTTATTTATTGATGTGAATGCAAGGGTCGGATCCTACAATTCGTGCCAACTATTAGTTGGTAAGAAAAATCTCCCTACCCTACCTTTAATCCCAGTAAAAGTTGAAGCTCCTTTTTAACAATGGGGCCTAGACTTTAAAACATGATTCTCTCCCAGATATAGAGGAAATTGACGATCGAGCACCTATGATTCAAATTGAAGATAAGTTTTCTTCCTCTACCTGGTACCATGATATTGTTGCATACCTCCTTACTCTTCAATGCCCAAATAACATGACTCCTTCAAAAGCAAGGACTTTAAAACTACACATGATTAAATATTGCATTGTTGATGGCAAGTTGTAATGGAAAGATCCTCTAGGTTTCTTGTTATGTTTCCTAACAAAAGCTGAAATAGAAAGAGTCATTGACGAATTCCATGAAGGAATATGTGGAGGGAATCATGCCTGGAGAGAAACAACTTACAATATTTTAAGGGCTGGATATTATTGGCCAAAGTTATTTATTGATGTGAATGCAAGGGTTAGAGCCTGCAATTCGTGCCAACTGTTTGCTGGTAAGCAAAATATCCCTACCCTACCTTTAATCCCAGTAAAAGATGAAGCTCCTTTTCAACAATGTTACAGGAGAATCCCCCTGCGGACAAGTGAATTTCCTCTTGGATCCTAGACTTCTAAGACCAAGACAAAAGGTGCTAAATTTGATCATTGACATCCCTTTAAACCTAGATAAGCTAATCTGTAGAGAAGAGGAAGAAGATGTACCTTTTTACGATGTTTGTCCTTTCCCAGTCCAAGTTGAGCTCTGATCCTCAAGCTCTTCAACAAGTTCTGCAATCCAATCAAAGACAAAGCATGCTTCTTATTCTACCATGATTAGTTTGAAACTAGATATATCCATTAAAGACAAGTTCATGTAGGTATACACGATCTTGAAGGAAATAGGCCAAGAACATGTATTAATGAAAAAAAAGCAAAGTGCTTACAATTGTAGATGCAGATGCAACAACCTCACCAAGCTCTCCTTGTCCAACCCCTTGCTCAAATGATCCACAAACAAAATGAATATGCTTCACTGATTATCTCCCTTATGAGATCATAAGTTTGATGCCTTAAATGTCCCTCCCTTTCACCATGAGGAGTCCTCCTTATATAGGCTTGGAGAGGCCTAACCACCTTAGAGATTCTTGGGATAGGTTGAGGATCTTTCTCCATTAGTTGTGGATCCTCCCTAAGATCCATCCTTGACCTTAGATTCAAATCAAACCAACTTCATAGATAAGGGGTATTTTCCCTTGATTTCCTCAACAACACAACGCTCCCCCATAATGGTGCACAGAGCGTTGCAACGATCCCCCAAAGGAAGGAAATGAGTGCTAGCACTCCCTGTTAGTGGGTAGGGGAGTGTTGCCCTTCAAAAGTGAATTTCAAGTGGTTTTTCTCAAGGAAAAAGCTTTGTACTCTTCGTCAAATGACATATCCTTATTTTAACCATTATCTGAGGATGTCTCAAGTGTCCCTATGATGTTGTTCGAGATACGACATAGGCAATATGAAAATATGATATTTGTGACACTTGCGACATTTGTGGCCAAAGTGAGACACTTGTGACACTTGTAATGACAACAGTAGGTCATCATTGAAGTGAGTAATTTTGATGTGTAACAGATTGCCCACCAAAGTGCAAAGTTAGAAGACAAAAACTGATGATTGAAGTACTTTGTAGACTTTTTTGAGCAAGGGTATGGACTTGGAGAACCTGGTAGAAGCTGCACACAACCATCAAAAAAATATTATGATATATTTCAAACCCAAGGAAGGCATAACTATGCTTGGGTGATAAAGACTTGCAAGGTATGACCACCATAAGATACATTACGGATCCATAATTGTATTAACAAAAAGTTATAGCCACCAAAGATACAATGTGGATCTATACTTCCATGACATGAACTAATCGTAGCCATGAAAAATACACAGTGGATCTAGGAGATGACAAGACACAACCACAGACCAATACAAAGTGGATCTATGTGACAGTATATGTGTCAATATTCAAGAGAAACTTCGTCACAACCTGGGAAAAGTACATATCAGAGTGATCACTCAACCCATGGTCTTCTTACTGATCTCGATGGAGTACGATTCTAACCATGTTAGTAGATGTCCTGATGTCAAACATGGTAGAAACCACTTGATTACCGGTCAATGATGTAAACCATTAACAAGTGCGATGGAAATCACCATTGATGTCAATGATTCCCAAGGTACCCTAGTACATTCCAGTGAATGTGAATAGATGAGTTGAAGTTGAACATCTGTGGAATCATCCGATCAGAGGTCAATGATGTAAACCCAATGTCGGAAGCGAGGAGGCATGTAGGTCCCAAGGTACTAACTAGTTTCTAAGTCTAATTCTCGGATAACGTATTGAATTCGACAAGAATAGACTCGTCGAAGGAGGGCCTTGATGTATCCCCCATCAATGACACAAAACTGACACAAAGATGTAAATTGGTGGATCAAATGAACATGGACTGACATGGGTATTGAAACAAGAAATTTGTGATGGTTGACTCTCGAGGAAGATACTTCCCTTGAACACTGAGGTACAACAACAAAAACACAACATGGACCAAAACATGATAATGCAGTGGATACTGTGACTTTCGTTGGGTGACCCAAAGGAGTAAAGAAACTCAGAATATTGGTTCAATGTAGAGGTTCAGTGGATTAAAATGTATGCAAAGACAAAGTGTCGTGTTCAAGGGCGACCGTAAGAGTGACCTGTGATGTTTTCAAAAACTACTTGGCTTGCTTCCTTCAAAATTTCCCCCCATCCAGATAGACGAGTACCTCTTTTTAATTTAATGAGCTTGAGGAGGGTAACACATGCTCGATATAACTCACCTTCGGTAAGCCCCTCTTCCTTTGTTTAATGAATTGGAAGAAGTAAGGGTTTGGTCCCATGTGGGCCCTTCAATGTATATTTTTTAACGAATCTAGAGAAGGTAAACTCGATGATTTTTCATGTTTAGAGAGTCTGAAAAGAACTTAAAGACGACTCTAGGGTTGTCCTTTTTCGTAATGTTAGTCTCGCGAGGCTGAAAAAGAGATAAATTATCACTCGAAAGATGACCTTTCAAACCTTTTAACAAGTGTGAAAGGAAGCAAGATCACTCAACAATCTTTCATGTTTAGAGAGTCTAAAAAGAGCTTAAAGGAGACTCCAGGGTGTTCCTTTTTTGTATAACCTTTACGAGTCCAAAAACATGATAAAAGTATACTCGGTTGCATTCTCATGTATTTACGAGCATGAGAAAGAACAAGGACTAAGCTCGGTATTGGTTTCATTTTTACACAAGCTTGAAACAAAATTAAACTATGCTTGGAAATTCCCAACGTAAATTCCAAAGGTTGGGATACCCATGGATGGTTGGTACTCTGCCCCTAGCTGAAAAAGATAGTGGCATAAATCCAGAATTATAATCAAAGGCTGGAGACATGCCCCACCAATCTTCAATTCATTCACTGACTTTGAGGTTGTCACAAATTTCTCTACTAGATGGAGAAAAAAGGATAAGGGTGGATGAAATGAAGGTTCAAATACAAGACCTAAAGAAATAATCGACTTGTTAGGAGAGGTGACTGTTTCATTTTTTAACGAGCTTGACATAGGAAAAGAACTATGCTCAAGACTCTGGGTTCAATCCCTAAATTTTTGTTTCATTTTTTAACGAGCTTGATATAGAGAAGAAAAACTATGCTCAAGGCCTCTGTTTCATTTTTTAACGAGCTTTCCACAGAGAAGCAAAACTATGCTCATAGCCTTTGTTTAATTTTTTAACGATATTTCCATAGAGAGGAAAACTATACTCGTAACCTCTGTTTCATTTTTTAATGAGCTTGCCACAGAGAAGCAAAACTATGCTCGTAACCTCTATTTCATTTTTTAATGAGATTTCCACAGAGAAGCAAAACTATGCTCGTATCTTTTGCTTGATCATGGATTCCAAGAGGATAATTCTCTGGAAGGAAACCATGTCAAGGGACAAAACTCGGTCATGGCTTCCAAGAGATATTCAATGGATGAAAGAACAATGCTCTGGAAGAAACACATGTCGAGGGTCGTGTTAGGGGTAAGGATATCATTCTCTGCTAGCCCTATCGAATAGATCACCATGTCAACTATCGGATCTAAGTCATAAGAGGTTGAGCTTACAGTGAGAGGATCGTCTTCATAGGTAGTTGACGGCATGGGAGATAACACCACATAATTGACCTGTGGTGGGGGCGATACTGTCTACATATAAGAACCATTTAGGAATGTCATTGGGTTGGTAATCAAGTCAGGACCAATGCATGAAAATTGATCAATAGACATAATTATTCCATCATGAGGGAAATATATCGCACGAAAAAGAGTGGACACAATATATTTTATGGCATAGACATGATCTTGCCTAAGGAGTAAATCAAAATCCAAGGGGTCTTGGAATACCATAACATAAATAAAGACAGTTTTCCCTCCCAAATTTATAGGAAACTGAGGAAGGAATCCTAAAGGGTGACTGGTTCTTCTGTTAAAAGATAACATATTCTATGTCACTGGTACAAGATGAGGATAATCGAAAGCTTGCTGAGCAATAGAGGATAAAATACTAACATACACACCTTCATCTACTAGTGTCTGAGGAACAACCCGACCATAAACTTGTACTGTAATATTGAAAGGAATGTGAGAGGGAAGACGAGGTCTAGTTAGTGCACCCCAATCAAAAAGGATGTCCTCATTACTTGGAGGGGGTTTCACGGGAGAAGAAGGAATGCTCCCCAACATGGTAGATTCTGTATCAAGGAGAAAAAAGTGGGTAGAATCGGGTTTACTCTTTAGAGGGAGAGTAGGATTGATTGATAATGACATCAAATCGACCACTTGGGTTTCATTCTCCAAGGGGAGAATGGGGTCGACAGGTGGAAACAGATTGACTGCTTGGGTTGCACTCTCTAATGGGAGAGTGGGATCGACCAAATATGGGACCGAATCAACCACTTTGTCAATTGGTTCAACTAGGGTTGTGACCAGATTGACGACATGATCATCTAGACTAACCGATGAAGGGGTCGGAGCAACCACTTTGGCAGTCGTCAAAGGAGGAGTGGGATTGACCACATTGGCACTCTTCAGATGAAGGGTGGGAATGACCAATGATGGGACTAGATCAGTCACTTGTGTTTCACTTTTTAGATGAAAAGTGGGGCTAATCGATGAAGGAACTGGATCAATGACTTTGGTTAGTGGTTCAACCGAGGATGAAACTAGATTGGCCACCTGATCAACCAGATTGACCGGGAATGGAACCAGATTGACCATTCCATCAACTAATGATGGGTTGGGGGAACTATTACAATAACCAGTTGGAAGTTGAAGCTTTTCCAAAAGATAAGAAGCCTCGTCCATACGAGGACAAAGGTGAGAATAATGATCACCTTCGCATAACATATAAGGAAATTTGACAGTTGTCTTCTTCTTACCAACCTTAACGTTACTAGTTGATGGGGTGCCACCAACATGTGTAACAAAGGCCGATGATGTGGAGGACCACATTTCTAAGACCTTGGGAAGACCAGGGAAATCCCTTAGAAAGTGGTCACTCTTACAAAGACTGTAAGGGAATTTGGGTTTCAAATTCTTCGTTTTAATCTTGTCGACCTCATCAACACTCCCAGTACGATTAATAGTAGTTGGTTGCTTGGATCCAACATCTGATATGGTTGGAGGCTTGGTCCTTTTTGGGTTCTTCTTCTTCTTCTCTTTATGTTTCTTCTTCTTCTTATCAACCTGGATACTTGCTTTAGATATTTCACTAGGCAAAGAAGGAGAAAGGGAAGGAGACTTAATGGGTGAAGAAGGTGAAAAGTCGACATGAGGTTGATGTGTGGGTGGTGTACTTACATCTGAAGCATTAGGTACAATTGAAGCACTGGGAAGATTTGATATCACCGGAGTGGGGAACAGCCAAATCGGTGATCCGATGGTGAGTCTCGGAAGACTCAGTGTGGGAATGTACGAAGGACCAATGTTTCCAAAAGAATGAAAGGTTAAAGGTTCCTCAGGACAAGGGGTTACTCCATTGGTACTCCTAGGAGTTGATGCCATTAACACTGACTCGACCTAAGGTCCACTAAGTAGAACAAAAAACACACGCTATGAATCTAAGAAGCAAACAATCAAACAAAACTTCCCACAATGAAACCACTAGTTGGTGATGAAATCCAACGTCACAAGATCAATATAGGAAGGGGTGGGGATAGAGAGGGTGGATCAATTACGTTGGTAACCTTCTTAACAGACTTACGCCTTGGTGCAAAATTCCACGCAGTAATTGTGGATTTACCCTTTAAGGAGCCCGAGTGAGTTTGACCACCGTCTGTTCCAAGTACAATGAAGACTTCCCTTCACCATCACCTTGTGTAAAAACCCTAAATATTATGGCTACTAAGGTCACCAACTCGCAGTCAGCCCCTGGGCAGGTACAATCGACATTCCAGTCCGAACGTATGGGCAGGAGAAAAAGTTTGAAATCCTTCAAGAGAACTGAGGACAAGTGGACCGGTAGAACTCTAGAGGACCCCGAACAGATTCAAAGTTCATGAAGCACCGAGACCAAATGAAGATAGTTGAACCTCAAGAAGAACCCCCAATATAGGATCTGACTACTACGAACGATTAAAACATGGAGGGATAATCTCCGTAACTCTCCTGAACGTGACCTCATGTGTAACCCCTGTGTGAGAGGGGGATCCCAGTAAGCTTATACAAAAATTGGATTTTCTCTCCCTATCGTAAGATGCTAATTTTGTTTGACATCTTTGGAAAGTTATCCTTTCAACCTATTCCAAATCCCTACACCTTAAGCTAATGTAGGTTTTCTAACAGAAAATGTAAAAATGCCTGATAAATTTTAGTTTAGTTCTTGATTTTAAGGTTGTTGTTTACTCAAGATGAAAATGGAGTGGACTAAATGATGTTTTGACCGACTCTAAACAATGAAAAGAAATGAGAATGAAAATATTTCACTTTGATGAAAGATATATTACGGGAAGGAGAAAACTTTTATCATTCCCAAATGCATAATGTCCCAATTTTTTTATTAAACTCATCAATGTCAAGATCTTCAAGAAATGAGTCAAAGAGAATGTACACCAATACACTAAAAAATGCCAAAAAACCATGCAATTTCGCTACTTCAAATGCAAACTAGTTTCACTACCCAAAATCAATAATGCATATACATTCTTTGTTTGATTCTAATGTATAAATAAATTAAATACAAATCCTTTGATGCTCTACTACTTTCAATAAGGAGAAAGAGTCCTATGCAGATGCAAAAGACATGAAGCAAAAAGGATACAAACAAAGCATGCACTCAAAGCAGTGAGGTATGAAAGAAAACATGTAGAAAAAATTTCTGAAAAGAACACAATCAAGGATTCTACAACCAATCAAACATTCAAGGAACATAAGAAAATGCAAAGAAGTTTCCAAGAAAAGACATGGAGAAAGAGAAATCACTCAAAACTGTCTCGACAAAACAAGTAGCTAGAAAAGGCAATTTTACATTTCTTAAAAAGGTTTTCAAGCTCCAATCAAGAAAATAGGGGGTGATAAGCATCAAAAACCAATCCAAACAAATTCACAAACCAACCACAAACTCTGGGTAAAGACCTCTACAAAACAGGTTGCAAAAGACTGAGCATAAGAAGGCAAAAACTCTCAAAAAAGAGACTAGTGCTCCCTGTCTCAAGGGTACAAAGCGTTGAAATGCTCCCTAAAACAATGCAGGGGATAATTGTCAAGATATTATCACTTTGGTATGGCCTGGGGGGGGGAGGGGGTGGGGGGGGGGGCGCTAGTCCTCCCAGAATCTTAGAAAAAGAGCCAAAAAATTCAAAAAACTCACCTAGAATGCATAAAAATTGGTGAAATTGCTAGTGAAGGTAGGATAAGGCTAATGGATGATGAAAAAATAGTAAAAGTGATCTGAATGGTGGGAAAAATGGAAGGGACATACCAAATAAAGACAAATAGGAGTCCTTCCCCAGTGGAGTCGCCAATTTCTGTTATAGGAGAATCCCCCTACGGACAGGTGAATTCCCTCTTGGATCCTAGACTTCTAAGACCAAGATAGAAAGGTGCTAACTTTGATCACTGACATCCCTTTAAACCTAGCTAAGATAATCTATAGATAAGAGGAAGAATATGTAACTTTTTACAATGTTTTTCCTTTCCCAATCGAAGTTGAGCTATGATCCTCAAGCTCTTCAACAAGTTCTGCAATCTAATCAAAGACAAAGCATGCTTCATATTCTACCATGATTAGTTTGAAACTAGATCTATCCATTAAAGACAAGTTCATGTAGGTATACATGATCTTGAAGGAAACAGGCCAAGCACATGTATTAATGAAAACAAAGCAAAGTGCTTACAATTGTAGATGCAGATGCATCAACCTCACCAATTTCTCCTTTTCCAACCCCTTGCTCAAATGATCCACAAACAAAATGACTATGCTTCACTGATTATCTCCCTTATGAGATCATACATTTGATGCCTTCAATGTCCCTCCCTTTTACCATGAGGAGGCCTCCTTATATAGGCTTGGAGATGCCTAACCACCTTAGAGATTCTTGGGATAGGTTGAGGATCTTTCTCCATCATTTATGGATCCTCCCTAAGATCTAGTCTTGACCTTAGATTTGAATCAAACTGACTTTAGAGATATGGGAGATTTTCCCCTGATTTCCTCAACAACACAACACTCCCCCAGAATGGTGCACAGAGCATTGCAACGCTCCCCCAAAGGAAGGCAAGGATCACTAACGCTCCCTGTTAGTGGGTAGGGGATCGTTGCCCTTCAAAAGTGACTTTCAAGTGGTGTTTCTCAAAGAAAAATCTTTGTACTCTTCGTCAAATTACATATCCTTCTTTTAACCAGTCTCTGAGGATGTCTCAAGTGTCCCTATGATGTCGTTCGAGATACGAAATAGGCAAGATGACAATATGATATTTGCGACACTTGCGACACTTGTAATGACGACAATATGTCATCATTGAATTGAGTAATTTTGATGTGTAACAGAAATATCCTCTAGGTTTCTTGTAATGTTTCCTAATAGAAGCTGAAACAAAAAGGAGTCATTGATGAATTCCATGAAGGAATATGTGGAGGGCATCATGCTTGGAGAGAAACAACTTACAATATTTTAAAGGCTGGATATTATTGTTCAAAGTTACTTATTTATGTGAATGCAAGGGTTAGAGCCTGCAATTCATGCCAAATATTCGTTGGTAAGAAAAATCTCCCTACCCTACCTTTAATTTGAGTAAAATTTGAAGCTCATTTTCAACAATGGGGCCTAGACTTCATCGGGGAGATACATCCACAATCAAGTGCTCAACATAGATGGATTATAACCTCTACTGATTACTTCACGAAATGGGTTGAATCCATTCCAACTCAGAATGATACAGATTCGGTAGTGATAAACTTATTGGAAGAAAACATCCTATCGATATTTGGTTGTCCTCGAAAAATAGTCACCTACAACGCTCAAGCTTTTAAGTCTATGACAATGATCAATTTCTGCCAGAAGTACAATACTGTTTTAGGTAATTCTACAACCTATTATCCTCAAGGAAATGGATTGGCCGAATCATCTAACAAGAGCCTGATGACTATAATAAAAAAAGTGTTGACAAAAATTAAAAAAGATTGGTACATCCACCTAAAATATGCCCGATGGGCGAACTGAATCGACACCAAGAAATCGATAGGTATGTCCCATTTTCAATTGGTTTATGGTACTAACGTTGTCCTTCATATCAATCTTGCTCTTCTTGTGATGAAACTATGGCAGGATGCAAATGAAGAGCCAAACGATGTTACACGAAGGATGAATCAAATCATCAAAGTTCAGCAAAATAGAGTGGAAGTAGATGATAAACTTCAAAAGTACTAGGATAATATGAAGGCCCTTTTCGATAAAAAATCTAAAGACAAGGAGTTTCTTCCTGGCGATCTAGTTTTAAAGTGGGATGCTAGAAAAGAAGATGTAGGGAAACATGGAGAGTTCGATTATCTATGGTTCAGACCATTCAAGATTGCAACTGTTGAGGGAAAAAAACCTTTCTTACTGGAAAATCTCAATGGAGAAATCCTTGACGCTCCTATCAACAGGCGTTAAAACATTTCATGCAATAGTCATATTTCAGATTCCCATTGTATATATCGGTTTGGATTGACGTTTTTTTTCTTTTTCAATTTGCAATTTTTCTTTTCTTTTGTAAATTATCCAAGTCATTTTATCATTTGTTGTAAATAAATCACGTTTACTTGACATCATCAAAACAAAATATAAAAACATCTGTATCACATGCCATCTCTATTCTGTGGAATTTTCTGACATTTTGCATTTCATTCCTGTGCATAATATATCTTGTTAAATTAGAGATAAGGATACATCAGAACTCGACACTCATTTTTACAAGCATTCGTTTTTTCTCAAAACAAGTGATGAATTAATAATCTTCCTGATTGAAAGTTCAAAAGGAAAACGAGGTATGAGTTCCTACCTTTCTAGTTCAAATAAGATTTTTTAAGGAATTCTTTGAAACAAATGGGAAGGAAGTTTCACTTGTAATAATACTGTCACCCAACCTAAAATCAGAGAAGTATAAAATTACAACTTAAAGGGTCATACCGATAAAATTCTAAAGCCATCTTTGAATTAAAAATAAAATAATAATAAACAAGCTAGAAGGAAGTCTGAATTAAATACACAAACTTATGTGGGATTGGGATTTTTGTGTCAGGTCTTCTAAATACTCATTTAGTTACTTTTTCCTATCCCCAAGTTCTTACCCACTTCATATTTCCTTTATCCTTGCTTAATCTTCATAAAAATAAAGAAGCTCACCTTGAATCTGAGAACTCAAAAACATATTTTCAAAACAAGGTTAGGTGAAAATCTTTATCCTCCTTGGATTTCAATTGAAAAAGTGTGTCTAGGCTAATCCTAATAATTTTAGCTCTTTTATCAGACTTTAAATTGACCAATTCGCTCAAGGTTAATCCCTGAAAATATTAATATTCCCATAAATTTCTCCCCTAAAGGCGAAGGTGTATTGAAAATTGGAAGAGAGTTAGTTTCAAAGTATTCTCAAAATCGTTGATAGACCTTCTTTTCAAAAAAATTTGAACATATATCATCCCTTGTATGACACATACAGATTGATTGCCCCCACTTCAAAATATTAAAATATAAGACAGATGGTGAAAGGAAATTCATAATTTGATTTCCCCCATCTAGTCTAAAAGAGATGATGAAAGGAAATTCATATAATGATTTCCCTCATCTCAACAAAGTACAAAAGTATTGATTGAAGTGGTGAAAATAAATTCAATGGGAGAAGTGAACAATTTCACCAGGGTACTAAACAAGCTTGCTGGCAGTGAACCGATGTCTATGATATCTGCAAGGCTATCATACATATCCATATAACATACTATGTCTTCTAGTTCTCTTTTCGGCGATATTTACACTCTGAACCAACTAGGGACTCCCTAAAATAAAATCTTACATCTGCTTAACCTTGATGCAAACAAAGCCAGTTCGAGTCTGATATTTCAGTTAAAGCTATTTTGATTATCTTAAACAATTCTAAAATTAGTTTTAAGAACAGGAAATTTTAATAGCCCGACTTAATAGCAATTAATTGAATATGTTTCAGAGGTTCTCGAGATTTGATTAAGTTCGTTCTTCTATAAATGATTAATTCTTGAGTAAAACTGGAAAATGTTTTTCAAAAAACAATAACGAATCCATTCACCCAACAAAGGTACTTGGTCTACTGTTATTTCACGCCTCACAAGGAGCCACAATCCCCAGATGGAGCCTATGTTGGAACACACACAGTTTTGAACTTTTGAGTTTTAATGGTTTTCACCTCTCAGGAATAAAATTTTACACAAAATGTCCTTTTAATTTTAAATCAAACTCATTGGTTGTCTTTTAATAATAAAGCGCGTAGATTATCCATCATCGATGGGTTCCCTTAATTTGATCAAACGATCCTAATAATCTCCATAGTTCTGGAGCCACCTAAGTTTTAAATAATAAGTCCCTAAAGGTCTCTTCGGAGCTTCGCGCTTCGAATGTTCCCATAAGTCTAAATGATAAAAACCTCGAAGCTCTGAAACCCGAAAATAACATCCCATAATAAACCCTAACGAACTCACGAACATGAGTCATAGGACACATGCCTTTTAAATATTTCATAATTTAACATGTGGCACTTAATTTTGAAGTTTCCGTTGGATGATTCACATGCTCTCGAGTCACACATCACACCTATCTCTTCTTGACACATCGTTCGAAATGATGTCATCTCCGCCACATCACTCTGAGAGATGGCCCTTCGGGAGTTTAACAAAGAGTGATTTCACAAATCAACAAAGTTTCAAAATGCCGAAACATTGGACATTTCAAAGAGTAAAAAGTAATTAATGAAACATCTAATAACGAAATTTAAACCCGATTAATTAAGACTTAAGGGAGATTACTAGAAAATTATGTACTTTGTAGTTTTAGATTCTGGGGAATTTCTCTTATACTATATTCAAAACCCCCGAATTCCAAACTTCCGAAACACTTGAAGTTAATTCAACGTTTTAAAACACGGTTAATTAAGTTGTAAAAGCGATTATTCAAAGATTAACTACTCTGCAGATTCGGGAAATTTCCACCCTGTCACATCCAAAGCTCCCGAACACGAATAATCGAAGTATCAATGGCATTTATGATTGATTAAAGGTAATGATTTTGAACGAATATTGTGGATCACCAGGTAGTCAATTCCATTGAGGGTAATAAATTCTTCATCGGTGAGTCTATACGAAAATCGATATATTCTTGTTTAAATAAAAGCACTTCAATTTCAAAATCATTTTCACCTTTCGTAATTAGCAGTTTTATCTTTTGAAAAACTCACGGACTTCCCCTGTAACAGGTAACCTCACTCTTTTTCCATAGATATTATGGAACCATAGAAAATGGAAAACAATCTTGATGTAGTAGGCGATGATTCAAACCCGAATGCAAACATTCTTTCAAACACTACTCTGCGAGTCACGAACACCATTAAAACTTGGACACAAGTTTTTGAGATCCTGGAATGCAAAATCATCAACTGTCTAGAAGACTTCGCCAAATAGGATGATGACTCTTATGTAGATAAGCTTAGACATATAGAAAAGTCGGAGCTGCACAAGATAGATGTACGACCGAGAATCATGCCTTACAATGATATGATAAGCTAGGCCTTGGAACATGTTGATATCCAGACTATGAGCATCATCAACCACCAACAGGTTGTCGTTGGATCTTTCTGACCAAAACATATGCAAGTAATGTATACAATCTCTCATGCTCCTAAATACACTTACAATGTCGCATTCCTTCTAGAGTTCGAGAGAAAAGAATGTGTCCAATGCACTAGGAGCAGTCATGATATAATCAAGACATGGTGGGGACATCCAGAGAGTTTCAAAAATGACACTCATGGCACGTACGCCCCAACGTCTCTAGACTCTCATATGTTGTATGTGGCTATGATGCTTTATCTCCTATTCAGGAAGAAGAGCCCTACACATTTCTCGGTGGAATGGGTAGCCATCATGAACGAGGTAGCCGAGGGTTACACTTTCAATTGGGCCAAAATATTGTCGGATAATATGGCCAAGGAAATCGTTGATTATAAAACAACGAAATCAAAAGGGTAGCCTACCCCTTTTTACATGTCTGCATATTCTATGGATGCCATCTGCTTCATGACCCCTTTTCCCTTGATGAACTTGAGTTGGACCCCAGCCAGTTTAGAGCATATTCATTTTTATCACTCCAAGTTATGGGAGGAGAAAGATAAGGATTTCTTTTATGAAATCTGTCACAATGTCGTAGTACCTGTTCACATAGCCATTTATGGTCACCCACATCCCCAGATTTTAGAGAGGAATATGGGAAACCTAGGCAAGCTCGTAGATTGGTTCATTGAGGATAATTTATCCTACATCAGATTTTTTGGTTGCTCTATTCCCCCTCATGCTCTCCCACAATTTTTACTTGATAGGCTGGTGTGCAGACAAGTGGCAGAAGGTATCAACAAGGAGCTAAAAGTAGCTCATAAAAAGGTATGGTTGACTTTCCCCATTCAAGTTGGCATGTTTACATTATTTGATTTTGGTCACTCTAAATTTGAGGCCGCAACCCTGGATGATGTCAAATTGGTTTACATTGAGATCAAGAAACATGATCCACATAAGATAATGGAAAACCATATGGCTTAGTTCAATATGAAGCGGTACACGCATGAGAATTCCCCGTATGACAAAATATTCAGGGGGGTGATATCTTATGAGGAAGTCCAAAGCAGATTCGTGACCCTACCCTCAGACCAACAAGCTCGTTTCCTCATCTTTCAGAAACACAGGCAGAACAATCTACCAAAGATACTACAGGGAGAGTCAATAGCCATGCCTCCTTCACAAGAAGCTAAGTCTACAGGATCTGAACCAAGATCCTCCACTAAACACAAAGCTGAAAAGGTCCCGAAAAGTCCACAGGTATTATTTTAGGAGATAAGAATGCCACTATCAGGACTAAATGATCCACAGGTAATAGCACTATTGGCACAGGGGCAGACCCAGGGTTCAACACTTCAACAACGCACCAACAAAACCCTAACTACCAGCCCTTTCGGCAACACCTGCGAAGCAGATGAAGTCTCACCCGAGGTAGAGGCAGGGGGGGTTGCAGGACTCAGGTGTCTACAACCTATATGGGACACAGATCTGTGATCACAACAATTAACAAAGTAGTTATCAAACAATATGCATTAAGTTATGATTCTTATTCACATTGCAGATTAACCCTTATACACGATCTAACTCTTAAAACCTCTCAGCACATAGCATAAGTTCAGATCTAACATTCATTCACATCATAAAGCACTAAGCATTCATAGATCTATCTATCATACATCAAGAACATTGCACTAAGAAAATAAATTCATAAATAATATGGATAGCATAGCACAAAGCACATCGATACATGATATACGTGGTTCACCCCAGTGTGGGGCTACGTCCACCAACTCTTCTTCTTCTTTATTAGTCTCCTTCAATCTTCTTACAGGCACAGAGCCCCAAAGCTCACTCTGCATTGGACAGGAGATCTATGCGCACCTTTCCAGATCCTCCTTCCTCAAAATCAGGTTACGAAACAAATCCTTACACAGTATATGCACAAAGCACTTACAAAACACTTTCACTTAGCTCTGCAAGCCTTAACACATTCATGCACAAAGCCAACTAGCCATGCACTAAGCCGATCAATGACTGGTAACCGTAACTACTTCTTACATCTTTAGCTACTTATTTATACATTAAAAAAAGGGACTAGACATGCGTAAACCCATAGGCCGACATCCCATACCCATTACATGAACCCTAAAGCCAAAAAATCCCACAAAAAGGGAGAGATCCCGCGATTTATGCTTTTCCTGGGCACTCCATCTTCGACCAACCTGTCGAAGTCCCAAAAATGGTCAAACACGACCAATGTTTCCTCAAAACTTGGACGAGGGCCAACAAGCCTCCAACACTCACCTGTGACTCATCCCGAGTCACTCTGATCTGGGAAAATCTGCTTCGAAGACCTCAAGCTTAGCTTGAGCTGCCTCGACTTACTGCTTCGCCAGAGCCTCCTGCTCAATGAAATCCTGAATTACTTGCTCAGTGACAGGCCCTTCTAGGCGTTGTTCTACTGTCACGACCATATTTTCTAGCTGTGAGCCTTTCCCCTCAATTTCTTCAAAAAGTGTGCAGGCTTTGTTTTGCACCGGCTGGAGTCTCTGTGTCACTTCCATAACTCTTCTTTGGATGGCAGTGGCCTGCAGTTGAACTACATGTTGCTCCTGCGACCTATTCATCTTATCAACTGCATTAAGCATCTTCATCTGTTCTTTCACTGTAGACATCTATTGCTTCCCCTCCTGGAGAGGTGCTTCCAATATCCTCAGCTACGGGTCTTCTGCAAGGTGCTCATAGGTCTATGCACTATGGTCACTTAGTTTCTTACATTCTGGAGCCAATGCCCCGATTCATTCTATGAAGCTTCTGGCAGTTTCTTCCCTCTGATCTTGCACTTCTTGCAGAGTGCTAGGTACTGCGTGAAGTTCTATCTCTGCTACTCTTGCTTGAAGTTGTTGAATGGCCTCAACGAGCTTCCCCACTTGGATCTCGGTTGTTTCTTCTTCCATTTGTGCTAGGCCTGACATAGAGAGAAGTGCTCTAGTCACTGCCTCTCTAACCCCAATCTGCTCCATGAGCAACTAGTCTTTTTCTTTCTGGATTTTCTCTCTATCCTCCTCAAATTTCGCTCTCAGGTCATCTTTCTCTTTCTGTGCAACCCGAAGTTGCTCTAATGCCTCCTCTTTTTCTTGCTTCAAGGCCACTGTGGCCTGCTCTTTTCCTATTGGGCTCGATGAAGTCGAACCTATGTCACATATGCTAACCTTCACAACTGGGTAGGCTCATCTCCCAATTCTACACTCTCTATTGAAGATCACGCAGTAGACACTGCGCAGCTCAACTAGATGGCTTGCTAGATGTCTTTCAGTTTTTTCTCAATTCTGTCATAACGTGTTTCTTGCTTCGCTTCATGTTTCTGCAGGATATCCTCTGAGGTGTCTTCTACAACTTTGATGATGAGCTGGATATCATCCACTGTGAGCACATTCTGTGACTGAGGCTTATTGGCTTGGGATTTATTTCGTGCTGAGGGTTTCTATGGAGAAACCTTCCTTTTCTTTAACGTCTCAACCTCTGTAAGGGGATCCTTCGGTGGTGTCACTTCGCCTTTGTCCTACTTGTCTTCTTCCGCTTCCTTGTCTTGGTTTACTTCGTCACCTCCTCCTCCTACAGGTGAGTCAGGTGCAGTTTCCTCCGATGCATTGTCCTTCTCCTCACTTTCTATGTCCTACAATTCCTCATTTTTCTTCTTTTTCTTTGTGCTTCTCTATCCATCACACTCAGTCTAGGTGACCAAAGGAATTCTGATGATATCGGGGTCGAAGAGTTCTGCATATTCGACCAGTATGAGGAATTCAACTGGCCATTCCTTGGTTATCTCCTCCATATCTTCGTCAGTCGATTTATAGTAGGACTGCAACTCCTCCTTACTTTCATCCCTGTGCGCGGTGATGTATGAAGTTTTGGTTGACACAAAACTTCGGTAGTGGCCTGTACATATGCAAAGTGTTCGAGGTCATCCGCGGAAATGATTCAATGGAACACTTGAGCTGTAGATAGTAAGTGTGGAACACCACATTTTATTTCCATTGCTACACCATATCGCTTGTATACCACAAGCTGGTGAACCTCACGACCAATGGTTCTAATGTCTAGACTTATGGGAATGTTTCTCCCTCTGGCATCTCCCAAGAAACAAATGCAATGAGAATCAACAACCAACTGAAGTGAAATTCATAGCCTTGGTCATGTGCTTCATGACAGTCCTTCTCCAACTCGTTGATGAGGTAGCTCACCCAGTTCATATGCATCCCTTCGACACACTTCCCTGAGATGCCGAATACAAACCCCATGACCTGCGTAGGATGATTATTTCTGATGAGATTACCAGCGATCAGTTGAAAAGCAAGGCAGACTGCGTCATCCTGGATGAAGGCCACCTTGTAGCCTCACTTCCCCTTCTCCACATCACCATAGGCCTCCTTTATTTGCTGCGTTAGGGAGCGATCTGCAACCTTCCCTGGGTAGAACTATTGAGGGTCCGGTCCTTGCGTGCTTAGTCCAGTAATGAGGTGGATCAATGCCGGATCCACATTGATGTGCCTATCAAACCAAATATAACCGCCATGGTAGCACGGCATGAGGAGTTTAACTCATGCATTAACCTCCTGATGTCTACCGAAGTGGGGTATTTTTATCACATTTAAGATCGTCGATCTCGCAATCTCCTTGATCCATGACTAGAGAAATATCTTGGGCTTCTTCCCAGTCGTGTTCATTAGGTGCCTATGTGGTGCGAGCATCGCATAGTTCTTTCGATCTCTCAGATTAAAATCACTAATCTTGAGAGCTGGGATTAGTCCCAACTGCGGTCCGACTGTGTGTATCCCCTTCTGGAGGTACACAGTGATGAGCGTGTACTCAAAATCACGTGGGACACTGTCATGAATAACCATGCTAGCCAAAGGTGGAATGTACTCAGGCAAGATCGACAGGATCTACTTCACATTCGCCATATCGTTGCGGTGCTTGCTTCTTTTCTCAGTTGCGATTCGTCTAGACCAACGTCTAGTCGAGGGGGATGCTTGCAATCCGCCTGTCGACAATGCCTGTATTCATACAGACATGAATTTCTCAGCCATAAGGTCTATTGATATCTCCTCCACAGAGTTCTCTACTGCTCTACGTTCGTCCGACATGCACACTCATGATCAAATAACTCGAGTATGCGAACAGATACTCAAGGTAATCAAATCAATGTTGAGGTCTAGACAACACAACATAGTATGAAATCATGTCTCTGTTAGCTCCATTATCTCAGTTGGAAAAAAGTGGTCCCAGTGTAGCATTCGACGGATTAAAAAAGCAACGTCTTAACAAATTCCTTCAATGGGGTCGAAATGCCTTAATCAACATGATTCCATCCGTTTTGGCATGGTCTCAATGGTCCAATGGAGATATTTTTGGCAATAACTATGTTTATAACCATTTTGGAGCGTCATTCTAATGGTCAGGATGCCTCCAACGGTCATATAGCTTCACCATGGTGAAGTGCCATTTTGCACGGTTCTGCTATTCGAGGTTCAAGTTCTGTAAGCCTGCTTTCTGCGAAGTCTTCTCTGAAATTTCCTGTAGTTTTTCTAACTTTGCTTTCTTCTTACTGAGCTTTCTTGCCTTCTTTGTTGTGATCTGAGTCTCTGGATTCCTCTTTCCATTCTTATTCTTATATTCTCCTAGTAAAGTGACTTTGCACTGCTGAGTCTCTTTCAAAATATTCGAGTGTAATACCTCTTCTCTTATTATTTCCGGGGTAGATGAACTTCTTTCCTGCATGGATAGGTTCTTTAATCCTTCTTGTGTTCTTTCAACTTCAACAACTAACTATCTTGTCTTCTATTTCTTTGACTTGTCCTCTTGTTCTTCTATTAGTCGTGCTATTTTCTTAGCTATGAAGTCCCTTAATTCTTGCTTTTTCTGTTCTGTAGTTTCTTCCTCTTCTTTCCTTTGGATCTGATCTTTCTCAATCCAAGTCTTTCCTAGCAAAAGTGAAAAAGGGGTGTTGTTCTCAACAAACTTAATGACTTAAAATTCTTCTTTAGTCGATGTTCCATGAGAAATCATAGGTACGCTAGTAACTCTTCCACATAGAGTTATCAACTTTCCTTTAAACAATCCTATCCTTCCCAATGAAGGAATCATGTCAGGCTTTCCCAAAATTTCCCAAGTTCTTTCTGGCATAGTATTCACATGTGTTTCCTCATCCAAAACACAGTCTATGTCAAAGTGTCCTATTCTTGTTTCTATGCACTTCTTCTCTTTTAAGATCTCTGGTAAACTGATGTCCCTGTGACCATTCAATGTTTCTTTCATCTGTAATAGTAGAGTCTCTAATTCTTTCTGGTTTTCTAACATATCCTTAGTTTCTTGACCTTCTTCATAGTTTTTTGGTCTCATTTTCATCTTTTCAACTTTGGTGATCATTCTAGGGAAATGAAAAACCTCATGACCAAAAAATTTACAACAAAGACAAATAGGACCTACACCAGGGCATTCCTTAACAAGATGTCCCGGTCTTCTGCAATTATAACATAATGTCAATACTCTCTTCCTTTTAAATGATCCCCAACTTTTTCTGTACTGCACACTGGGATCACAGTGATGGACCTGCAATCTGAAAAAATTCTTTCTAGGTTCCTGCATCCACTTATTAGTCCAAAAATTCCTTCTATGCATAGGAATAACATATCTTTCACTATCTCTATCAAATCTATTCAGATCAACTCTTTCTTCTAGCCATGCCCTAGTTTTCAGACTAGGACAAAATCTATCAGACATACCTAAATTCATACTTTCGAAGCAAAAATTTCCACTTATCTTACCCTTACCAGAGCACAAATATTTAAGATCTCACCTCTTTTCTTCAGATTTGGTTTCTTTCTTAGCACAGAGCTTCGCAAGTCAATTAGAATATTGTGCACTTCAACAACAGATATATACACAAAGATTTCTCTTTTCTTCAGTTCCCAACAATCATAGTTTCAGGTCCCAGCAATGGAACCATTTGATGGCACAGGGGCAGACCCAGGGTTCAACACTTCAACAACGCACCAACAAAACCCTAACTACCAACCCTTTTGGCAACACCTGCAAAGAAGATGAAGTCTCACCTGAGGTATAGGCGGGGGGGTTGTAGGAATTAGGTGTCTACAACCTTGTTGGGACACAGATATGTGATCACAACACTTAACAAAGCACTTAGCCAACAATATGCATTAAGTTATGATTCTTATTCACATCACAGATTAACCCTTATACAAGATCTAACTCTTAAACCCTCTCAACACATATCATAAGTTCAGATCTAACATTCATTCACATCATAAAATGACTAAGCATTCATAGATCTATCTATCATACATCAAGAACAATTCACTAAGAAAATATATGCATAAATAACATGGACAACATAGCACAAAGCACATCGACACAGGATATACGTGGTTCACCCCAGTGTGGGGCTATGTCCACCAACTCTTCTTCTTCTTTATTAGTCTCCTTCAATCTTCTTATAGGTACAAAGCCCCAGAGCTCACTCCGCATTGGACATGAGATCTATGCGCACCTCGCCAGATCCTCCTTCCTCAAAATTAGGTCATGACACAAAGCCTTACACAGTCTATGCACAAAGCACTTACAAAATGCTTTCACTTAGCTCTGCAAGCCTTAACACATTCGTGCACAAAGCCAACTAGCCATGCACTAAGCCAATTAATGAATAGTAACCATAACTACTTCTTACATCCTTAGCCACTTATTTATACATTACAAAAAGGGCCTAGAAATGGGTAAACCCATGGGCCAAAATCCCATACCTGTTACATGAACCTTAAAGCCCAAAAATCCCGCAAAAAGGGCGAGATCCCGCAATCTCCATTTTGCCTGGGCGCTCCATCTTCAATCAGACCGTCGAAGTCCCAAAAATGGTCAAACATGACCAATGTTTCCTCAAAACTTGGTCGAGGGCCAATAAGCACGATTCAAGGATTTCATGAATCCGGGGCGAATTTTCTCTCATTCAACACCAACAACTCCTAGTGGCACCCTGAATACAACAGGACAACAACATTCCACTGAATTTGCCTCTCCCATTGCATCCTTAACCCCTCTATAGACCAACTTCGAAAATCCTAATTCTGAAATCACTTTTGTGGGTGATATTACTGCCATATTTCCCGAGGATATGCCTCCTTCAGATTTCATTTTTAGAAAGAAACAAAAAACCATCGTGAAAAGAGAATCTCACCAAAAGGATGGCGTCGTAACTAAAAGGCAAAGACTGGTGTATGAGGGGAATGACCAGGATAGTCCATAATTTGAAAACGAAGTTGTAGGTTTGTTAGGTGCTTATGACACTTCCAATCAATGGTCAGTGGAAAATATGACCAAACAACTGTGACGAAAGTGCCTATTGGTGGAACACTTGCAAAACCAGATATGTATTGTAGAGCAAACTATTAGAAACAGAATGAACCAGGATTTCGAGCAAATCAAGGCTAGTGATTGGCAACAAATTTAATAGCTTTAGGATAACCTTGAGAAGATCCACCAGAGTTCACATACCAGCCAAGGTCTAGTCACTCAGCGTGACGAGTTGATAGAGCAGCTACAAGCCATATTGACCCTAACTGAGGGTACCATGATAGACATCTCGGCCTTCAAAACTCAAGCATTGGAAATCAATGAGAAGTTGGAAGTTTCCCAACAAGATATTTATCTAAAAGTAGACACCATCCATAAATGATATCAGGCAATAGAATTTTCCCCAAAGGATATCTATGTCAAGGAAAAAGAGGCCCACTCAGCTGGGTCTAATTTTCAAGAAGTCCTCATATTGATGCAAAAAGACAATGTCCCCGATTTTCCTCTTCTCTCTTATTCTGAACAATTAAGAGGAGAGATGGCCCTAAAGGTCTTGGAAACAAATTTGGAAGAAGGCGAGAAATTTTCTAGAGAGGTGAAAGAAGCTTGTCTAGAGGCATTTCCATCATTAAACAAAAAGTTGATTGAGTTTGAGGGGAGCAATATCTCAGAAGCCTTGGGGAAAATTGAGATAGAAATGAACCAACAAAATTCCAGAAAGAACAAAGAAGAAACTTTGGAAGCCATTCAAGGAATGAGCCAGATCGATCTTCTTAATATCAATAAATGGCTAGTTAATCCAAATTCACAGTTTCAGGCCACAGTCCAAGAGGTGAACAAAATCCAAGAAAAGATGCCTCAAATAAAAAGGAAATTATTTTCCTTCGAAGTAAATGAAAGGATTGAGCCCTCAAGGTTCATGGTGGCATTGATGGATAGATGCACCCAATGCATTGAACATGGAAAATAAATCATAGCTGGGATCAAGTGAGAAAACATGCACATTGTCCATTTCTTCCACCCTCTCTACCTTTTACCTTCCAACAGTCACTGACCTTGTCCACCCATATTCTAAACTCCACTCATCCCACCTCATCATCATAAACTTGTTCCCTCATCATTATTTACATAGACATTTACTCTTCCCTGTGACTGTTATCCATCCCTTGACGAGACAACATTGTCCTATTCATCTGATTACCCCCCCCCCCCAATGACCTCGATTATAATTCATTGCCCCACTAAATATATCCGAAGGGACAGATAGTGACGAAATTAAACGGCCAAGACAATATGTCAAATAATTAAGGTGGCCTTAATGACATGTGTACCCAACCCAAAGGACTAAGGAAAGTGAGCACTTCTATCGACAGACAAAGAGACAGAGGAAAGCACTAGCGAAACTCATTAAAATTTAAACATTGTTATTTTATTTAGATGTATGTTATTTTTAGTTAAATATTGTAAGAAGTCCAACGGTTTTCAGTTGTGATAGATTTTGTTTAAATACATAGATTTAAGATCTATTCAAGGCTGCTTCTTTCCAAATGTAATAGAGAAACTCTTTTTTTGAGTATTAATACAAGTGCAGATAGAGATTCTAATTTTCGTTCAATTTGAGTTATGTGTTTCCTTTGTGTTTCCATTTCCTCGAACTTATTTATGTAATTCCTTGAAGAGATATTGGTTGCAATTTAGTATTATAACTATTGTGATCATATTATACCAGAAATTCATTCAGTAAACAATTTTTCCTCTGTTATTACTGTGAGTAAAACAAGACCTGTGATCTACGTGAATTACTACATTTTATATCATGTTCAAGGGTGTGTTCTTTACCTTTCTTACACTGCAAAAAAGATGAGATTCATCTGTGATTGATGCATGAATTTGTTTAACAATTTTGTAACTCTTTTCTACACCATTTGATATTATAATTGCGGCCCAGATAACGAAATACATCCTATGTACTATCCTATTATTATTTTCATTTAAAGATCATTTCTCGTAAAATTGGAGGAGGGAAAAGAACTCATTAAAACATTTTATTTAAACATTATCGATGCCTGACATTGTTATTTGATCCTTAGGATTAGTCTAAGGAACAACAATACCCTTTAGTTTTAATCATTTTTTTGAATAACCCTCCCTTCCTGATGCCACCCAAGAGCCTGCTGACCCACCTGAAGTTGACCCCATTATTTTCTTGCATGCCCTCATTGGCTTCTTTCCCGCCCAAACACTCAAGCTCATTGGTTACATTAAGCACATTAAGGTCATCATCCTTGTGGACAGTGGTAGTACCTACAATTTTATTCATTGTCGCATTGCCCATGAAACCAATTGCTATATTCATGTTGTTAATAATTTTCAAATCATGATAGCCAATGGTGGGTCCATAAATGTGTTGGGCGGTGTAAAAATGTTTTTCTTTAAATTGGACACTACCAACTGAAATATCATATGTTTTCCATTGACATGGGAGGTTGTGACATTGTGCTAGGTGCTGAATGGTTACACACTTTGGGTCCCATTCTTATGGATTTTAAGGAATTAACCATGCAATTCCAACAGGAAGGACAAAAGTATCAATTCCAAGGTCTCACAACTGGTTCTCTGGAGATCAATAGTTCCCATCATATGGAAAATCTCCTCAAGAAAGGCCATTCTGGTATCATTTCTCAACTCCATTCTATTCAAGCCATTGAGACACCCTCTGTGCATCCTGACCTCCAAGGTATCCTTTCCAAACATCAAGTTGTTTTTTCCACTCCGTAGGGAATTCCTCCTTCTCATGGTGTTCATGATCATTCCATTCCACTTGTTCATGGCAGTCTTCCTCCCAATGTTCACCCTTATCGCCACCCCTCTCCCCAAAATAATGAAATTGAGAAAATAGTGCAGGAATTGCTCCAAGCGGGTGTTATCTGCCCCAGTACTAGCCCCTATTATTACCATGTGGTCATGGTACTTAAGAAATAAGGTACTTAACACATGTGTCCCAACTTTCGTGCCCTCAATAAACTCACCATCAAGGACAAGTTCCTCATTTTTGTCATTGATGATCTCTTGGATGAGCTGAGTGGTGCTCAATACTTCACTAAACTTGATTTGTGTTCTGGCTACCACTAGATACGTATGCAAGAAGCTAACATACCCAAGACTACCTTTCGAACTCATGAGGGTCACTATGAGTTTTTGGTCATGCCCTTTGGCCTTTGTAATGCCCCCTCCACCTTCCAAAGCCTCATGAATCATGTATTCCATCCTTTTCTCTGTCCTTTTGTCTTATTCTTCTTTGATGATATTATCATCTATAGTAAAACTTGGAAATCTCATCTTTCCCATGTGGATCAAATTCTCCATCTACTCTCACAACACCAACTTTTCCTCAAACAATCTAAATGTGATTTTGGCGCCTCAGAATTCGAGTACTTGGGTCATCTTGTTGGCAAGGCTGGTGTCAAGGAGGATCCTAAAAAGATTGAATCTATGCAAGATTGGCCTCACCCAAAGACTCTCAAAATATTGCATGGATTTATGGGTTTAAAGGTTATTATCGCAAGTTTGTTAAGAATTATGGAAATATTGTGGCACCTCTCACTGCTCTTCTTAAAAATAATTCTTTCACTTGGACTCCAACAACTACTCAGGATTTTCAAACCTTGAAGATGGCCATGTGCACCACTCCAGTCCTGGCCCTTCCTGATTTCACAAAGACCTTTGTCCTGGAATGTGATGCTTCCAGGAAAGGAATTGGCACCGTCCTTATGCAAGAGGGTCAACCTTTGGCCTTTACTAGAAAACAACTATCATAGTGAAATTTGGGCAAATCAATCTATGAAAAATAAATGTTGGCTATTCTACATGTCGTGGCTCTTTTGCGCCCTTATCTATTGAGGCAACGCTTCCAAATTAATAAAGATCACCAAAGTCTTAAGTATTTTCTGGAACAACACCTTTCCTCCCCCGAGCAACAAAAATGGGTGACTAAGATCTTTGGATATGATTATGAGATCATTTACAAGAAAGGAAAATACAATGTGGTTGTTGATGCACTTTCCAGAAAATATGAAGATGAAGGGTCCCTTTTTTCTCTCTCCTTCATTGTACCAGATTGGCTCCAAGATGTTCGCCATGAATGGCTACAAGATCCCAAAAGTTCACATCTAATAAAACAATTACACTCCAATTCTCCAATATCCGTAGGGTACTCTTGTCTCAATGATGAGATTCGATAAAAATGTTGTTTGAATTTAAGTACACAGTCAAAACCTAAATCCACGATACTTTCTGAGCTTCATGCTACACTCACAGCTAGGCATTCAGGGTTTACCAAAACCTATGAAAGGGTCAAACGTTCTTTTTTCTGGGATGGTATGAAACATTATGTTCATAATTTTGTAGTTGAATGTGATGTGTGTCAACGCAAAAAGGGATAAATAGTCAAATCTCCTAGCACACTACAACCGCTTTCGATTCCACCTGCTATTTGGCGAGATATCTCTATGGATTTTATTGTCGGCTTACCTAAATCGAGTAATAAATCAATCATCATGGTGGTAGTTGATCGTCTTTCCAAGTATGCTCATTTATGTTCTCTTCAACATCCATTTACAACATCCACTATGGCTCAATTTTTCATGGATCAAGTCTTCAAGCTTCATGGCATGCCGCATTCTATTGTTTCTGATAGCGACCCAACTTTCACCAGCAATTTTTGGCAAGAACTGTTTAAGCTCCAAGGAACCCAATTTCATATCAGCACAACTTATCATCCCCAGACTGATGGTCAAACTGAAGTGGTCAACAAGTGTTTGGAAACATATTTGAGGTGTTTTGCATCGGAAAGGAAAAATTAGTGGGCTCAATGGTTACCACTAGTTGAATGGTGGTACACCACTTCTTACCATACAACTAC
>ML791796.1:0-15190 GCA_009831015.1 Picea engelmannii
ATAGCCTTTTGGAGGTCCAAAAGCTTTCCAATGGGGAGGTGTGATCCACGGGATCAAATTTGGTTCAAAATTCAAAGTTCTCGGAATCACTTCAAATTGAACAGGTGCATAGGCCTCATCGTCACGAACCCAACACAACTCAAATGGGTTCAAACAGACGTCGGATGAGTGAGATATCATGTTCTGTTCAAATTGTCAAACAGGCAAAAAAAAATTGCTGACTATACAGTCCATACAGATGCTGAGTTGGCATAGCCGTACGACACGTGGCAAAAGCTGAGTTGGTAGGGCCGTACAAGACGTGGCATGTGTTCGAGTGGAAGTCATGTGGATGAATTAGCATCTGACACATGGCATATTTTTGGCGAACGGATTGGTGACACGTGGCCCAAGCAAGGGCTGCCATGTGTCACCTGGGCGATGGTTAAAATTTGTGAAGTCTACAGGACTTGACCCCATGACCTTTGGGTAGGGGTAGATCTTTGGGAAGGGTCGCCCAACCGGCATGCACACCATGTAGTTCTTACTACTATAGAGTTTCAAATATATTTAAGTTTGAATTCAAACCGGCTAAGCCCCGACCCCTAGTCACATGTGGATTCTCATACGACCACCACCGCATGTTTGTTTCAAACAATTTAAAATCCCACGCGCCTAGACACATGGCGCTTAACCATTGACTTGGAGTTTATCCCTTTTCTTATGCGGTCACATGGACCATGTGCCCAACGGTTTGGCGGTTAGGGACTAGGTTCCCTAACCGTTTTACAGTTGCGCATGATTTTTTGGTTATGTGCCTGGTGCTAGGTTTTAGCATGGAAAAATGCATGGGGGCTAGGTTGGACACACAGAGGTGCAATTCGGCGATTCAGAGATAGCAAGTTTGAAGGGGAACTTCTAGGAAGCCTATCTTCTTCAATTTTTGGCAAAAATAGGTGCCGAAAAATACTAGCTAGGGGTTTTTGGAAATTCTGAAGCCATTGGAGCCATCTATTTCACATTTTGAGCATTGTAAAACACATATTTTATCACTTTGATAAAATAATATAAAAAATGCATTGGAAGCTGGACTAGGAGATGTAGCCTAAGAGAGGGGTGAACTCCTTGATCATTTGTTGTGTTATGTGCTTACTGTTCACTGTATTTTTGCTGGTATTATTGCATCTTGAATGTGTAATTTCTATAAAATTTGTGTTTGAAAATTGATCCTTTTTCATAAAAACACTTAAATAAAACTTGCAAATATTTTCAAGAATAGGTCCACATGGAGGCCGTGTATATTTTGTCACGTCAACATGATAATCAAACCAGAGTGAAAGTTTGAAGGTGAAGCGTTAAAGTGATGCAGGAGCATCGCAAGGGCATGGAAGCTGTAATGATCCCAAGCCAAATTCTTTCTTGGAATCACTAACTACTACTAATTTATTGAGTTTTTAAGTGTATACAAGATTCATCAACACATGGAGATCACAATATATTCAAGATGTAGAAGCACAAGCAAAGATCTGACCTTTTTATTATGAGCAATGTAAGATCAATACAATAGATGGCCGATCTGGCACAAACCTCAGATGGCCGTACAAGCAATAGATATGAGTTGCTACAAAATGCTCCCGATAATACAAAATGAGCCTCCAAAGGCTGGATATAAAATGAAGACTAAATCAAGCAGATATGAGCTGTCCTGCTAGAATGCTGAAGCCCTGAATAATTATGTCCTGCTACCAAAAGTGTCCAATCATCCCGAGAAATATGCCAAATGATAGATCGGGCAACTGCAAGGAAAACCCAGATGTCCAAATTCCCAAATCCACTCTCGAACTCCGTAGATCTGAATTCTCCACTAAATGGTGTGCCCCACTGGATGACTGAAACCCTAGCTGGTTTGAAACTGATGAAGGAGATCTCCAAATGATCTAAAACTCTCCAAGAATATAGATCGGGTGATGGTAAGAACAACCCAGATGTCCGAATCTCCAAGATCCCTCCCAATCGTTGTAGATCTGAAATCTCCACTGAATGGTGTGCCCCACTAGATGACTGAAACCCTAGCAGGTTCGGCCCTGATGAAGGAGACCTCCAAATTCTCTGAAACTCTCCAAGAATATAGATTGGGCTATGAGAATCCCGTGGGAGAAGTTTCAGGCTCAGATCTCAAGCAGATCTCCCTAGATCTGAGTTTTACTGAATCACAGGATGTCCCCTATGGCTCYGAGACGTCCCAATCTGCAGACAAATGTAGAATGATGATAACCCTCCAGAAAATCCCTCAAAYTGATGGTCATGCCCTTGCAAAAAAAACCCAACTGTCGGAATGGACCTAGGCCCTCAGGATAAGCTAGAACGAACCTCCCTCGATAAACTGGCCCTGAGACTAGAATGGTGTGGAGGAGTCTTCCATCCCCAAGACCAAGCTGTGGAACAAGGTGAGTGGATATTTCACCACTGAGTTGCTCCCAAGGGTTTGTACAGCAAAACCCCCAAACTGAATGCTCAAGATCAATAGCAAATGCTAATCCAAAACCAGAATGAATAATAGGTGAACCCCAGCCTCTTACTTATACTTTTCCTTCTAATTCTTTGTTGAGTTAGGTTAACTCCCAGGGTTAATATTCTATTCTTCTATTGAGTTATCTATTACTCCTTTATCCTTTCTCTTTCTTAAGTCAACTTAAAAATACAACTTTTAGCTTATTGACTTTCCCCCCCTTCAGTGTGAGACTTTGACCTAGTGGGGGTGCCCAGGCCACTGAGTCTCCTCCTCACCTCTCTAAGAGGTGGGGGACATTACACAAGCATAGCCAACAGTGAGACAACACGAAGATAAGAGACAACTGGAAAAGCACTGAGCACATTTTTTGAAAATGTTTTGAAATATTAATGAAGTCATTAAGTGGAGGCATGCTTGTATTATTGTAAAAGGACCTTGAGCGATCCACTCTCGTCCATAGTATATAGGAGCCTTTATGTGTAATGAATGTAGGTAGATAGAATTTAATGCTTAGATTAGACAGTTTTAGAGTGCAAGAGGGAAACGGGATATAGACACCCTCATTGTATAGTTGTAACATGATGATTATTATGTCAATATAGCATAGAGAATAGAGAGGAGAGTAGAGAACTGTAGTTGAAAACATGCATGTACAAAGATTCGAATTAATAGAAAGAGCTTCGATTCAAATTCATGGTGTCATATTGTTCTCCATGGATGCATGTTGAATGTTATGCTCATGGATGTTTACTTTCTGTTATACATTTTCTTTATATGTTGTGTATATGATTTCATGCTTTGTTTTTGAAGTCTGATATTGAGTAAGGAATGAGTTTCAATTGTTTCTCTATCTGAGCAAGAGTTCCTGCAAGGAGTGCAGTGAAGTTTGTTCGCAAGGAGTGCGTTGATAGAAGTCAGAGTTTTATCTCTGAAAGCTCAGGAGGGTTAATGTTGTTCTCATTCTCGCAGAAGTGCAAGTTGAGCACAGGAGATGTGCAAGGAGTGCACAGGCCGAGTAAAGTCTTAGAGTTTGTGAACCTGAGAAATATTTGAAGGACTACTACCGTAGGGAGTGCGTAGAGTCGAAGGACTTCAATTCTTTGAAGTAATTGAAGGATTCGCCGCAAGGAGTGCGTGCAGTAATCTTCTTTAAGACACAGAGTTGGAGAAATCTCAGGAGGGATAGAGTCTTCGTAGTTGTTCAAGAAAATCATAGAAGGTTGGTGCCTTGAGGCGTTGAAAGGAGGCGTAGCAAGTTTGCGTTGCAGACAGGTAAGTTCTACATAGAAATACTTGGTTAAATTCGCAGGAATTGTCCAGGAAGAAACGGACGGTCGGAATTATTTGAGAAGAATTTTTGAAGTCACAAGAGCCATCAGTTCTTGCAGAGAAGTAGGTACGTTACAACGTGCTTTCCTCAAGTGTAAGCTCAGAAGAAATCAGGTCCATAGGATCAAAGTTAGTCAGGGTCGTTGGATCGCTCACGAAATCTCATATCGAGGTTTCGTGAGTTGAAGGGTCGAAGGTTTTGCATCAAGGTTTGTGAAGTCGTGAAGTGGCAAGTGGATTAGAGCCATCCATCTGGGGAGGACAAGTGGCAGAGATCTAGAGATCTTGCGAACTGGGAGGTTTGCGAGGTGAGAGCCCAAAGGTTGGGTACTTTAGGTTGCGAAAGGCGAGTAGCGAAGTGGTAAAGTGTGAAGTGGAGTGTAAGGAACACGTGGAAAAATCATAAGGTGGGCCTGTGGAATAGACAGGGAGCCACACATTATTCATTGAAATAAGTCAATGCCCCGTTGACCTCTCTTATCCCAGGGGTTCGTGAGACAAGAGCTAGGAGTTCGACATTGAACCTCACAAAGCAGCGAGAAGTGAAAAGTGCTAGAGTTAGCCTAGCCGGTGGTCATGCGCAAAGGACGCTGACACAAGGGATATATACTCGTACTGACACTTCGGGTATCACAGAATTGGGGAGGAAGAGTCGAGAGCCTAAACTTGCGAAGTCGCGAAGTTACGACAAGGAGATTGTGGTCGTTAGGAGGTAAAGGGGCTCATGCCTAGTGCTATTCGCACAGGAGAGCTCCTAAAAAAGGACCTATGGATCAACAACTTGTAGATTCCAGTAGGGAATCCGAAAGAGATGATTTGGCTTAGTAGAAATAAAGAACGATCCTATGAAGTGGATGTTGACCGGAGGGCCGAGTGGGTCTGCGTCTGCACCATCTAGTATCATAGCTTGATTCTTATTTGTATATTTCAGGCAAGAAAAGAGAGAAGGAATTTAAACCATGCTGCCGAGGAGAAGAGACAGGCAAACACCCGATCTGCCAAAGGATAGGGAAATGCCAGAAGGAAGGGGCAAGTAGGTATAGAATCCAGAAGTGGAAAGAGATCTGCATGAAATTCGCACTAGAATCGTCGATGTGGAAATAAAACAAAGGCGCACAGCTGATATTGGAGATGTCAGTGAGTCCGAAAGAGAAGATGACGCTAGACATGAAGAAGAAGAAATTTCAGCAGGAGATGTAACAAATGAACACTTCATTAGAGCTGTTGCAAGAATGAGTGCAAGAGCCAAAATGGACATTCCAGTTTATGAGGGAAACTTGGATGTTGAAGAGCTTATAGACTGGATTAGATCGCTGGACACATATTTTGACTATGAAGATGTCAAAGAATATAGGAAGGTCAAACATGTTGTCATGAGGCTTAAAGGACGTGCAACATTGTGGTGGAATGAACTGCAAGCTGATAGACACTGCCAAGGTAAGCAAAAAATCAAGAGTTGGGATAGGATGATTGCAAAGATGAAACCAAAATTCATTCCCAGGGATTACCAAATTACTGTGTTTCAGAGAATGCAGAATTTGAGACAGAAGCTTATGACAGTGAAGGAATACACTGAAGAGTTCTACAGGCTAAACATCAAAGCAAGTCATCGTGAAAGTAATGATGAAAAGGTTGTCAAGTATATGAATGGCTTGAGATACGAAATTTAGGATGATATGAGCATGATGACCATCCGAACGGTGGAAGATTCTTATCAAATGGCTCTAAAGGAAAAAGAGAAGTTGAGCCGAAAACAAGGTCAAAGAGGGTGAGGCAGAAGTCAAGCCAAGGGAAAATCAGTTGTCCAAGATAGAAATCAAAAGCCTAAGGAATAATGGAAGAAACCTCAGATTGAAAGAGGTGGAAGCTCATAGAAAGGGAAATATGTTGTACAGAGAAGGTAGTATGTTGATCAGAGAGGAGAGTATGCTGATAACAACATTTTTCCTCATACTAGAGGTAGAGGAAGAGGAAGAGGTGGAGTGATAAAATGCTTCACGTGCGGAAAGGTCAGACACAAGTCTTATGAATGTMCAGACAAGAAGAAATAGGAAGGAGAGACTCACATCACCGAAGAGAAAAGGTGAAATTTTGAGGCAGAGGATGCTGAAGGAGGAAGATCGTTGATGATGCAAAAAATTCTTTTGACACCAGAGAAGGGGTTGGAGAGTTCAGTCCAAAAAAATAGACTTTTTCGGACTACGTGCAAAGCCAAAGGCTAGAAATGTAAAGTTATTGTAGACAGTGGTAGCATGGATAATCTTGTTTCAATAGAGATGGTATAAAAACTGGAGCTGGAGATGATTGATCATCCAAGCCCATACAGAGTTTCATGGTTGCAAAAAGGACATCAGGTAAATGTCACTAAGCAATGTTTAGTGGAGTTTAAAATAGAAGGGTATAAAGTTGAAATACTCTGTGATGTTATTGCTATGGATGTTTGTCATCTATTACTGGGTAGACCATGACAATATGATAGGAATGTGATTCATGATGGGAGAATGAAGACATACACCCTAGAGAAGAATGGGAGAACTCACATGTTTCTTCCAATCAAAGATAAAGAGGTGAAACCGAAAGTAAGCAACACCATACTTCTCATGAGTGGGAAGGCACTTCTTACAGAGGTTAAGAAGAAGGAGGAACCACAATTCATTGTGGTCAGGAAGCCAAAGATTGTTTTAACCAACACAAGGGTAGATGATTTACCAGAAGAGGTTCAGGAACTGCTGGAAGAGTTTGCTGACATAGTAGTGGACAAACTACCTCGTTCGTTGCCACCGATTATAAGTATAAGTCATCAAATTGATCTCATACCTGGAGCTAGTTTTCCAAACAAGGCAGCTTACAGATTGACGTTGCAGGAGAATGAAGAGGTCAAAAGACAAGTCTAGGATTTGTTGGACAAGGGTTTGGTTAGAGAAAACTTGAGTCCGTGTGTTGTTCCGACAGTACTCGGTCTGAAGAAAGATGGAGGCTGGAGGGTGTTTACTGACTTGAGGGAAATCAAAAAAATAACCATCAGGTACAGATTTCCATTGCCAAGGATGGATGATCTGATGGATTGCTTGAGTGGGAGTGGGGCCAATTTTTTTTCAAAGATCAATTTGAAAAGTGGTTATCACCAAATCTGCATGAGGGAAGGTGATGAAAGGAAGACAACCTTCAAGACAAATGAAGGGTTGTATGAATGGCTTGTTGTGCCATTTGGTTTAACAAACATGTCGAGTACTTTCATGAGATTGATGAATAAAGTCCTGAAGGATTTCATCGGAAAATTTGTCATTGTGTATCTGGATGACATACTGATTTTCAGTAAAACAAAGGCAGAGCAATTGAAACATTTGGCTACAGTGATGAAGAGGTTACGGCAAGAGAAGTTGCTAATAAACATGAAGAAATCCTCATTCATGAAGACATAGCTCATTTATTTGGGTTTTGTTATTTCTGCAGATAAGTTGAGGATGGATCCAGATAAGGTGGAGGTAATTAAGAATTGGCTGTCACCAAAGAATATCTTTGAAGTTTGAAGTTTTCACAGATTGGCTAGTTTCTATCGAAAATTCATTAGGAAATTTAGTGGAATTAGTGCACCAATGATGGACATAGTGAAGAAGAGACACAAATCTTTTCACTGGATGGAAGAGGCCGAGAAAAGTTTCAATTTGCTGAAAAGGAAAATCACGGAACAACCAATTCTGGTGTTTCCTGATTTCCAAAAGACATTTCAAGTAAAATGTGATGCAAGTGGATTTGCAATAGGGGAAGTCTTGAGTCAAGAAGATAGACCGATAGCATATTTCAGTGAGAAGTTGAATGAAGCCAGGATAAAATACTCCATGTATGATAAGGAATTCTATGCTATTATTCAGGCATTGAAGAAATGGAGACATTACATAATTCCTAGGGAGTTTGTCTTGTATAGTGATAACCATGCATTGCAATTTGTGACTCAACAAGAGAAGTTGAATCAAAGATATGTTAAATGGGTTGAATATATGGAAAATTTCACTTTTGTGATTAAATATATTTCTGGAACTACTAACAAAGTTGTTGATGCTTTGAGCAGGAAATGTTTTCTATTGTAGGAGTTCAGAGCCAAAACATTGGGTTTTGATGATCTCAGGGACATGTACAGAGATGATCCAGATTTTAAAGAGGTGTATGAAGCAACTAAGAATCCAATTCTCAGGGATAGAAGCCAATGGGAAGAATACATGATCCAGGAAGGATTACTATTTAAAGGTAATCAACTTTGTATTCCAAAATGCTCCATGAGGGAGAATTTGCTGAAGGAGAAACATAGTGGAGGATTGTCCAGAAATTTCGTTTATGACAAGATGTTTGCAAAGTTGAATGAGTAATATTTTTGGCCAGGAATGCGAGCAGACGTCAAAATATTCGTGTACAGATGTAGAATTTTTCAACATTCAAAAGGAAAGAGGCAGAATGCAGGTTTCTATCAACCATTACCCATACCTGACAGGCCGTGGGATGCGGTAAGCATGGACTTCATATTGGGGTTTCCAAGAAAACAAAGAGGGTTTGAATCAATATTTATGGTAGTGGATAGATTTTCCAAAATGACACATTTCATTCCATGTTAGAAAACCAATGACACAACTCACATTGGGAACCTGTTTTTCAAAGAAGTCATTCGACTTCATGACTTACCAAGGAGCATAGTTTCAAATCGAGACACCAAGTTTGTAGGACACTTATGGAGAACATTATGGAAGAAGCTGGGAACAAACTTGTCATTTAGTTCAACTTATCATCCTCAGACGGATGGGTAGACAGAAGTCGTGAATAGGAGTTTGGGAGACTTGTTGAGGATCTTGGTGACAGAACACCACAGCCAGTGGGACAACATATTACGACAGGCAGAGTTTGCTTATAATGACTCGCTTAATAAGAGAATAGGACATAGTCCATTTCAAATTGTTTATGGCATGTAGCCAAGAGGAATTTCTAAGCTGAGGGATTCAGAATAGATAGCGACTAGGAGCGCTAGTGCAGAAGATTTCGTAGAGGCGATGAAGGAACTTCATAGCCAGGTGAAGGAATGATTGCAGAGTTTGAGCCAAGAATATAAACAGAGAGAAGATCAACATAGGAGACAACTTCAGTTCAAATTTGGTGATTTGATCCTTGCACATTTGAGAAAGGAAAGGTTCCCAAGTGGAACATATAATAAACTAAAGATGAAGAAAATTAGACCATGTAAGGTCTTGAAGAAATTTGGGGCGAATGCATATGAGATTGAATTACCCGATGGGATCGAAATTTCTCTGATATTCAATGTCTCATATTTGTATCCTTATAAAGCTGAGGAAGAAGAAGAAAGTTGCGAACAACCAGAGATTCAGTGGACAAAACAAATGCCGGTTGCAGAAAATCCGCAGATGGAGTGCATACTAGACAAAAGAGTTGGTAAGAGGACTAGGCGAAAGGAATATTTTGAATACTTGGTCAAGTGGAAGGGCCATCTAGTTGAAGATGCCAGCTGAGAGAACGAAGCAGAAATCTAGAAGCATGGACAAACCATGCTTGAGCTCATGGACAGGAGACCATGAAAATTTTCAAGCGAGGGAGTATGATGCAGGAGCATCACAAGGGTGTGCAAGCATAGCCAGCGGTGAGACAACGCAGAGATAAGAGACAGCTGGAAAAGCCCTGATCACAATTTTTGAAAATGTTTTGAAATATTAATGAAGTCATTAAGTGGAGGCATGCTTGTATTATTGTAAAAGGACCTTGAGTGATCCACTCTCGTCCATAGTAGATACGAGCCTTTATTTGTAATGAATGTAGGTAGATAGAATTTAATGCTTAGATTAGACAGTTTTAGAGCACAAGAGGGAAACAGGATATAGACACCCTCATTGTATAGTTGTAACATGATGATTATTATGTCCATAGAGCATAGAGAATAGAGAGGAGAGTAGAGAGTTGTAGTTGAAAACACCCATGTACATAGATTTGAATTAATAGAAAGAGCTTCGATTCAAATTCATGGTGTCATATTGTTCTCCGTGGATGCATGTTGAATGTTATGCTCATGGATGTTTACTTTCTGTTATATATTTTCTTTATATGTTGTGTATATGATTTCATGCTTTATTTTTGAAGTCCGAGAGAGAGTAAGGAATGAGTTTCAATTGTTTCTCTTTCTGAGAAAGAGTTCCTACAAGGAGTGCAGTGAAGTTTGTCCGCAAGGAGTGCGTTGACAGAAGTCAGAGTTTTATCTCTGAAAGCTCAGGAGGGTTAACGTTGTTCTCATTCTCGCAGAAGTGCAAGTTGAGCACATGAGCTGTGCAAGGAGTGCGTAGGCCAAGTAAAGTCTTAGAGTTTATGAACCCAAGAAATTGTTGAAGGACTACTGGCATAGTGAGTGCATAGAGTCGAAGGACTTCAATTCTTTGAAGTAATTGAAGGATTCGCCACAAGGAGTGCATGCGGGAGTATTGTTTAAGACTTGGTGTTGGAGAAATCTTAGGAGGGATAGGGTCTTTGTAATTGTCGAAGAAAATCATATAAGGTTGGTTCCTTGAGGCATTGAAAGGAGGCGTAGCAAGTTTGCGTTGCAGGCGGGTAAGTTTCGCGTAGAAATACTTGGTTAAATTCACAGGAATTGTGTAGGAAGAAACGGATGGTCAAAATTATTTGAGAAGAATTCACGAAGTCACAAGAGCCGTCAGATATTACAGATAAGAAGGTACGTTACGACAAGCTTTCCTAAAGTCTAAGCTCAAAAGAAATCAGGGTCGTAGGATCAAAGTTAGCCAGGGCCGTTGGATCACTCACGAAATCTCATATCAGGGTTTCATGAGTTGAAGGGTCAAAGGTTTTGCATCAAAGTTTGCGAAGTCACGAAGTGGAAAGTGGATTAGAGTCGTGCATCCAAGGAGGACAGGTGGTAGAGATCTAGAGATCTCACAAACTCGGAGGTTCACCTGCTGAGAGCCAAAAGGTTGGGTACTTTAGGTCGCGAAAGGGGAGTAGCGAAGTGGTGAAGTGCGAAGTGGAGCGTAAGGAACATGTGGAAAAATTGTAAGGTGGGCCCGTGGAATAGATAGGGAGCCATGCGTTGTTCATTGAAATAAGTCAACACCCCGTTGACCTCTCGTGTCTCAGGGGTTCACGAGACAAGAGCTGGGAGTTCGACATCGAACCTGACGAAGCGACGAGAAGAAAAAAGTGCTAGAGTTAGCCTAGCTGGTGGTCATGTGCAAAGGATGATGACACAAGGGAGCTATACCCATATCATCACTTTGGGTATCGCGGAATTGAGGAGGAAGAGTCGAGAGCCTAAACTCGCGAACTCGTGAAGTCGTGAAGTTACGATAAGGGGATAGTGGTCATTAGGAGGTAAAGGGGCTCGCACCTAGTGCTATTCGCACAGGTGAGATCTCGAAAAAGGGCCTGTGGATCAACAACTTGTAGATTCCAATAGGGAATCTGAAAGAGCTGATTTGGCTCAGTAGAAATAAAGAAAATTCCTGTGAAGCAGACGTCGATTAGAGGGCCAAGTGGGTATGCTTTTGCACCATAAAGACCTAGGGGCTCAATTCCCTATTGGGTCAAATGGACTGATATCTCGGATTGGGGAAAAATGTTGAAGGTGCAGTGTTAAACACCAGGTGAGCTGGTGACCCAATAGGCCTAGTGGTTAACCGAACTAGAGTGAATTATGGGAGCATAGTAGTAAAGCCTCGAGGGAGGCGGTGGGCCAATGACCCAGTGATCCTAGTGCCTGGTATATCGAATCAAAGAATATGAAAGCATGCTATTAAAGCCCCAAGGGGCAGTAGACCGGTGAGCTCAGTGGGTGGGTGATAGTTAAATAAATCGAGTTAAAAGGTTAAAGGTGTATGTTTGAAGCCCATAGAACCTAGTGGGTCGATCGAACGATGGTCCATTTAAAATTTTGGTGTGGAAAAGACTGCATATTGATGGTCATGAATTAATATAAGACTCATTTGACCACTATTGAGCATTAAATGTCTATTCTATGACCAATTAATAGATCGCATGCAATGGAAGAAAAATACAACCAGTTTCGAAGGATTTTTTTCATAGCTCGATTAAAATATGATTCAAGACCCAGTGAACATGATTTTTATTATGCGGACAAAGCCTTAGGTGTATGCTCTTAGTGTATAAATAACAATGCCCTGATCATTTTGAAAATTATGTGTATGAAGTATGTGGATGAGGAAGTGAATCTATGAGGTTCTTGGGTGGAAGAAAACGAAAGAGAGAGATATGTAATTGTCTGAGGGTGGAAGGGAGGTGCGAGGTAAAAATGAACATTTGAAGTCTTTCATATTGTGAGAAGGTGGAGAGTGCTTTGGAAAGACAAGAAAATACAAAGCAGTTTAAAGTAACATATTTGTATAGGAGAAAGCTTGGAGAGAATTTTTGTTGTGTATTGTTGACAATTTAAGAAGAATTAAATCTAGATAGACAAGTTGAGGATATTGGTTTATTGATTAGGTTTGTTCCTACATATTGTTTATTTGGTGCACAGTTGGGGAGATTGGTGTCACTAGCAAGTTGGTGCCTACAAATATTGTAGTTGTAGGTGGGTTCTTACATGTGTTGTTAAGTTGGTTCTTAGGAAAAGTAATCGGTGTCTCTTTTAGGTTGATGCCTATAAAATATTGTAACAAATTAGTGTCTGTAACAAGTTGTTTTCTGTGGAAATATTTGAATAAATTTTTTTCTTGGTTTTCTCCCATTTCAGTTTTCACATTAAATCTTTATGTATTGTGTACTATGTATTGTGCATTGTGTATTAAATATTGGTTGCTTATTGTTGGTAAAGTAATAAATTGATAAGTGTATAACAATAAGAAAATAAAAAACAATCCTATATTGATTCACCCCTCCCCTCTCAACATAAGAAAGTGTTCCAACAGTTGGTATAAGAGAAAGCTCCTTCATGAACAATCTAACCACTGGAAGGTGAATCACTGTAGCACACATGGATAAACATGAAGTTTTTTTTGCAAACAAAGCTCCATTATTTGATGGTAAGATTATGCATTTTGGAGAATAAGAATGAGAACTTACTTGATGGATCTTGGGTTTGACATTTGAAGTGCAGTTAAGAATGGTTATGTTGGTGTATTTAATTGTCTAATTAAATCATCCAGTACATTAATTTTCAACACGGGTTACGTCCTTTTATTTCAAAGTTATCGTCCAAGGTATATGAAAGCAACACGTTCCAACTAACATTGTTGTGAAATTAAACACTCATTGTAGACTAGATCACACTTACTTTAAATGAAACACACTTGCTACAAATTAAGCACACTGTTGAAACTAAATTCACACTTGTATAAAAATAAATTCACATGTTGCCTAAAATCATATTACACTATTAAACTAATCGCTCTTACATAAATCAAATCAATCCTCTCTTGCATAAAGGAAATCAATCCATACTTGCAAAAGTAAAACAAACCCACACTTGTTGAAATGGAAGGAAATACTCAAGCTTCAAGAATCATAGCTAAGTAATAGAAAAGCAACAAAATAAGAGAAAAAAATAAAGAGTTACAATGTTGTATACAATATGATTGAGTAACAACAATCCAACCTATATAAAAGCTCTCAAAAAATGATGTAAGTGTAGCAACAATCTTGGATTATAATTATGAAGTAAACAAATAAACAATAATAAAAAAGATAATAAATCTACTTACTAATACATTTTCATAAACCCTGTCAGAGAAGGGGATCTTCCTTCCTAACAGAGTGTTGGAAAAAATCAGAGATCACATACTCAACTCAAATTCTCATGAATCCAACCACACAGTTTGGCAATCTTATATTAATAAAACTCAATAAATTCAAGTACAAAACTATCGATTGATTATTGATCCCTTCCTATTGATTACTAAATCACTAATCTCATTCATACATCATATTGATTTCATATTTATACATAAAATCCTTGATGAGGATGAGGAATTGAATCCAGACTTGGATTTTGTTTAAACAAATTTGTCAATTTTTTAAAATCGTCTGTAACAACAAATCTGAGAATTTCATCTTTAGAGAACCATATGTATATCTCAAAATGTGGATTAATTTGTAAAACATCCCACAAGAAAATAAATTGGGTCTGTCCTATAGAAAACCCATGTTCCATATGTTTGAGATTCACCTCCATTTGCTTTAAAATTTCAACGCAAAACTTTGTCTTCTTATCTGCCACGTGTTTGACTGGTAGAGTTTCACCATGAGCTGGAGCTCACACATGCCACATGGGTATGAATGAAAGATCAATAATCCATGTTATCAAGTATGGGAACAAAACACATGTTGTGGATTTCCCACGTGGAGGTGTGCTAGTATGCCAACCATGAGTGCTGCAACTTGTGGAGTTGCAACAAGTTGCGACAGGTTGTAGCAAGACAAATTTCTTCACAGGACGAGTTGCAACAAGTTGCAGTAGGTTGTAGCGACACATATTTCTTTGTAGGAGGAGTTGTATCAAGTCGCAATGAAAACCTCCATTAGTAAAATCATGCATAATAATATTTAATATACTAAAAATAAAGGAAAAATAACATTACTTAACCACTAATGTATCAATAACTATAATATGGTGTTTTATGAGAAATTGTGGCAAATGGAGTGATAAATGAATGGTAAGAGGAAGTGAAAGGAATGAAATGGATTTATGGAATTGATACTAATGGTTGCAAATCGATGACCCAATAGGTTACACAGCTCCAAAAACTCCACCTGTAGATACAACTGGAAAAATGATTAGTGTCAATAATGTTAAAGTCATGAATGCACTTTTGTGTGGTCTGGAAGATTCAAATTTTTTCAAAGTCATGCATTGTGTTTCAACAAAAGAGGTGTGGCACAAGTTACATAATGTATATCAAGGGGATGAGAAGGTCAAGAAGGAAAAATTACAAACCTATAGAGGAAAATTTGAGACCCTTAAGATGAATGAAGAAGACAGTATTGCAACCTATTTTCTTTATGTGGATGAGATTATCAATAATATCATAGGATTTGGTGAAAATGTAAAATAAACCATAATTGTGCAAAAATTTCTTAGGTCACTTCCCTTAATATTTTATCCCAAGATATCTTTCATTGAAGAAAAATGACCTAAACAATTTGTCAATGGATGTGTTACATGGAATCCTCACTGCATATGAAATGAGGATAGATAAGGATCAACAAGAAAAAATATCAAGGAAGGAAGAAACCTTTAAGGAATCAAATACGACAAAGAACAAAGAATACAAAACAAGTGACAACTCAGATAGTGAATTAGATACCAATGTGTTGGTGTTAAGGTCCTAACCCGCACATAGGTAGATCAATGTATTC
>ML791796.1:20290-40234 GCA_009831015.1 Picea engelmannii
TGTTATTTCTAGCATTTCATTCATGTTCTATATATTTTATATATCTGGTATCTTGCAGTTGGCGCAAGATTGATCAGACTAGGGTCCTTCTTGGGTTACCAACAAAAGTTACCATGTAGTCTAGAGCGCTAGCATTTTCATCTCCATCAGAGAGAAGAAGTCTCACTTGAAGTGCAACCAAGACAGAAGGATAGAGAAGGGAAAGGAGAATACTTAGGTGGGTTCTCAGAACCTTCAAGATTCATTTTGATATTGTGCAAGACAAAATAACTACAGAACATATATAAAATCATACACGCAATCATATGGATGAAGCATAAGGAAGTACTGTAAAAATATAATGCAGAAGCATAAACACAGAATAACACAACATATTTCAAAATTTTGGATCCTTCTTTATATATTATCTTCAGATCTTCATCATATACAAATTCAAAGATATAAAGTGATGCTTTGTTATAGACTCCTAGCTCTAGACCCATGTCACAAAGATCTATTTCTCAAAATGGTGTACAAATTACATTTGCATAATCAAACCCAACCTAGTAATACTAACAACAACAAAGGGAGAACCTTTTACGGTCATGACAACAACAACCTTTAAAATTGTCAGAACAAACTTCACAATCATTAGAACCCTTTTTCAGTCGTATTCATCCCTATATATAAGCTAAGTATGGTGTTTTGTCTTTGATCTTGCATGCTTTCTTGTTATGTTGCAACTTCTTTTGCCTTGTTGGCATTGCACTATCCTTTTCGCAACTTATTTATGTTACTTTTCCTTGTTCTTTTGTCCAGATTATTTTGTAGCTTGCGAAACTCGTACTCAAATAAAACTAGGACTGTAGTCCTTCTTGTGCAGCTTCTTATCCAAAAATGAAGGGCCCAATAGGCTTTGAACACAAACCTTTACTCAACCTCGAGTCAAGTACTTGTCTCTTTCACATCTTCTAGGAGCAACTGTTGCTTTCTCTTATCCTCATTTTCCTCTTTCCTTTACTCTTTTTCTTGTGCTTTCTCTTCCTCTACCTCTTCGAACAAAGGGCCCAACTCTGGGACCAACTCCAAGGCCTGTTTCTTAACTTCTTGAAAGCTCCCAACTTTATCCTGCCATTTCCTAGAAAGGAGTGAGGCCTCGACGATGAACTGTTGGGTCACATCTGTAATACATTCCTTTGTATTGGATGCAACCAAAGAGTTCCATTCAGAATATTTTATTGCATTGACTTGATGCATTCGCATATAAACTATCTGAATGATGGGTCAGAAGTCGCGCAGCTCCTTCTTAGCTATAGATTGGACCTCAAATAGAGAATTCATCTTGTTGTACACTTGTTGAATATGATCAAACTTCTGTTGTTTCTCCAGCGGATCCATTGTATCTGCAACTTCCTCATTCAACACCTGGATTCTAGTGTGTACATCCTCCAAAGTCTCATTGTACCTAGCAATGATTCCCATCCAATCACTGACATCTATGAAAATATTTGTGCACTCAGTTGTGCGCTTGTGTAGTTTTTCTCAGGAATTGTTTCCTTCTACCACTATATTCTCCATCTTCTCCTGCAACTTTTGAGGCTGTTTCTCTGCTTCCTATTGAGTTTTTCACAACTGCACTTCCATATGCTTGACACGAATGGTCAATTGTGACCATTCTACTTAGAGAATTTCAATCTGATGCTCTGGCTCTCCTACATCACTAGATTATGAAAATTGGGGCATGACCTTCTGAATTTTTGGTCAGGCTTCAACAAGCCTTTCCTGAACTCTTTCCAGTCTATGCTCAACCTGTATCTTTGTGTTTTATTCTTTTTTTCTACACACTTGCGAAGGAGTAATTCCTCCCTTGCGAAATTTGCATACCTCTCTACCTGATGTATCCTTTTCTCCAGTTGATCAATTGATGCCCTAATAATTCCAACTAAGTGTGTTGTTTTCCACTGTGCAAGGTCATTCGATGAAGGGGTTGCATCCCTGGGTGCTCGGACCTGCAATGGAAGTCCACTTTGTCGTTGAATGTTCTGATGGAGTCTCTAACTCCTCCTACCCTGTGGATGGTCCTAGCACAAGCCTCAACCTCAATGTTTATAGAAGGAGTGTCAAAACCCTTGTTCTGGCTAGGAAAAGTTGCAACAAATCTGTGCACTGCTGAGGGTTTTGGAGAACCAGATCCATTTGTTGTTGTGCAGATGTTGTGCTCTGCCCGAAGGTTGAATCTGGTTCCTTCTGAACCTCTGGTAGATCCTTCTCTTTGCATGACTCCACTTCTGGAGTTGCGCTTCCCATGGCATCCTAAACCTTGGTCGTTGAGGAAATGTGTCGGGGACTTTGAGCTTGCAGCTCCTCTACCATTTGAGTGTCCTTCTGCTGCACAAGAGGTACAATTTGTTGGTCCTGGGTTTCAAGGTTCGAGCCATTCAGCTATAGTTGTTTCTCAGATACTTCTAGATTTGGAACAGGAAGTTATGATCTCTACTTGATTAACTTTGGGCTTGTTTCTGGGAGTTATGGCTCAAGTAGTTCTGGGGGATCGAGCTCCATGGGCTCTAGATCAGTGGTTTGGGGTGGATTGGTGGTTTATAGGGGTGGCAACTGGGGTTGTGGTGGTGATGGAGGGTGCTCAGTAATTATGTTGTATGGAAGGGTGTTAGGCTTAGGGTCATTTTGAATATGGGTGATGGGAGCTATGCGGACCGCTGAGCGAGTGCAGGGGATGAAAAATGAAAGGGGTTGGGGGTTCAGAACTTTTCTCAGCGAGACCCATGTTCTGAAATTCTTAGCCACTGGTTTTGTAATGAACGTAGAACTCAATATTTCGTTGACATCCTTACATGTCAACAGGTCTTGCTCTGAAAGTTGCGGGAAAATAGACAGTTTTATTCTCTTCTTCCCTAGTGGCTGCGTATCCTCCTCCTATTCAGAGTCCTTCTGTGTCGGAGCTTATTTCTTTAGTTCCTCTGAGCCTGAGCTCATTCCTACCCCTAATTATTTTCCTTTCTTCTTCATCCGCTCGACAGACAAAATGTAGTGCATCCCTGACTTGCACGGGTTGCGTTTAAATCCCGACCACAACATTACCTCTTTGTCGAAAGCCTCCTCATCTACATAGAACAACAACATACTTGAATGGAAGTCCTCCATGTTGGCATACCTTGGCCATACAAATGTATGGTGTCAGTTCATGCTAAAGGCGATGTTCATCATTTTACTATTGAGGAGGTCCTGAACGCTCTGTGTTGCGTCGATGAGCCTATTATACCACTTGGAGAATGTTGTGTTGTTGAAGGTTGTGTTCTCCGAGTCTGCCCTGGAATTTTAGGGCTCAAACATCTTTGCAAGGCACCCTTTGTCTACTGGTGCTAATGGTATTACATTGGATAGCATCCACTTGAGCATTGTGAACACAAGAAACAAGTATCCATATGTGATGGTGCCTCCCTTCTCCTGGGCTTCCTCAAAATCCACGAGTAGTTCCTCCAACAGGTAACTACACCAATTGAATACAATGCCATTGGCACAAAAATCAGCCATTGATAATGCATCTGGTGTGCATTCTCCCTTGTAGTATGACCTCATGAATTTTTTGTCTATGATGTAGCAACTAGTCCTAACTATCTCTGGTAGATTGGGTTGATTTTGGTTGTGCGCCCCCCCCTCTACATGTGTAACCCTTTGTATAGACTGGGCTCCCCTTTCTTTTTTTCATTCTTATTGGGACCATGGAATCCTTTAGATACGTCCTCACCCTCTAGGGACAGTCCTGTAAGCTAGTGGATATATTCAGCATGGATTGGATATCGCCTATCCAACTAGAGACTTTTATTGTGCACCATGTTGATCAGAAACTTGGTGCACCACGCAACTTCACCAGTGGTACCGAACGCTGGTAAGTCCCTGAGGTTCATGATTGTTGATTTAAACAGGTTGATGATTTTAGGATTTGGCACAAATTGCATGCCTCCCAACTCATAGAGATACTCCAGAAGACATTTATGTTCATCTGGGGAAACAAGACTTGATCTATTAAGTCGAGATCAAGGAGACTGACCTACTCCACATTCCCCTTGAGATCACCCATGACCTCGAATCGAGGGTCGCAGGGCTCATCTAGTATTTCATATTTGGACATGACGCTTTGGCTTCCTATATCTCTTGGCATTCTGGGCTCTGCGTTATCAACAAATTCTACAGCGAAACAAGAATTGGGGATCACAACTATGGGTCTCAGGGTTACACAAGATTTCTCTCTCTACAGAATTCAAAAATCGCTATGTGATTTCTAAAAAAAATGCATTCTACGGTGAGTTATTAGAGCCTTATACTCAGGCTTAGCTAGAAGGTTAAGTAATAATTGTTGTTCATCATGACCCTATGGATGCAACTTGGATCTGAATTGTCCAATGAGACGAGTTAACGGGGTAAATCTTATTGGATGATTATGGTATTTACTGTGAAAGTTGGACAAGGACGTGGTCAATTTAGACCTTACAGTTTGATGGATGATAATCTCGGAATGAATGCCAATGGAATATTTTCATATCACAACTTTATGGCTTAACTGAATTCATACAGGGTATTGTAATTGCAATAAAGGTTGTGACTAGACTGGATTCGTGTGGCACATGGACTCAGATTGCGCTTGGATTTGTTCTCCCTCCGACAAGGGGTACCCGTCATATTAATGACTATCATTAATGGGTTCTTGACGCTTATGATCCTACGCTACTGAGTAAGAAGTTCTACATCAAACAACACTTAAACAAAAAAGGAAATGAACTACATGTCGGGATGCAACATTGCACATGTCGACTTTATTAATTGAATTTACAGAAATTGTAGAAAACTCAAATCTAACTACTATACATGCTCCTTCATACTAGAGAAACATTCATTTATCTTAGTTCTGAGACATATATGGTTTTAGGTGAGCTCCATTCACCCATCTTGGTTGCAACATACCATCCATTTGTGCAAGTCTGACTGCTCTGGAAGGTTGGATCTCTGCAACTATAAATGGTCCCAACCAATGCATGTACAAATTTCTTGTATGCTTCTGGTACTGACTGTCATAGAGTATGACCTTGTCTCCTTGTGCAAATAATTTAATATTAATGTTTCTGTCATGCCAATATTTTTTCCTTGCTTTCTCAACTGGCTAATGGAAGTTTGCTAAAAATATGGTTTCTTCAAGTTATTTTAACTCTATAAGTCTCTGCGCAAATGATTCTTCCTACGACATGTGTGTAATATATGCAATGTACAAACTTGGAGTAATAAATTTTGCAGGCACCATAGCCTATTTCCCATAAACTAGCTGAAATGGAGTGTACTTGTGGAGTTTCTTTGTGGTTGTCCTGTAAGACCATAGTACTACTAGAACTCTGTCATCCCAATCTTCTTTGTTTGCACAACAAAACTTCATTAATCCTCTCTCCATAATATTGTTGAATGCTTCTACTGTTCCATTGGCTTGTGGGTGGTAGGGACTACTTTTATGATGTTGGATCAAGAACTCTATTGTAAGATTTTCTATGGTACTACTGATAAAATGAGCTCCCTGATCACTGGTTAGGCTCCCAAGACATCCAAATGGAGAGATAATATTTTCAAAAATGAGCCTAGTAGCGGTATTGGTTGAAAAATCCTGAACAACTACTGCCTCAGCCCAATGTGTAAGGTAGTCAGTTGCGGTAATAATATACCTAGCCTTTGAATTCCTAGCTATGGGTTTGATTGACCCAATGAAGTCAATCTCCCACTTCTCAAATGCTTGTAAATCTCGAACTGGTTGAAGTGGTAATTCATCTCGTTGTGATGGATTACAAACTTTTTGATAGAAATCACATGATCTAGCATATGCCTTTGCATCCTTGAAGTGCGTGGCCCACCATAGTCCATATTGAAGAATTTTTTGCGTAGTGGCCTTTCCTCTCACATGACCTCCCACAACTCCATTGCGGCACTCTCATAGTATATCATATCTTTCATGATCTAAGACACATCTCCTGAGGATAATATCTAGTCCCAATTTATACAATTTCCCTGCAATCAACTGATAGTCCACTACTATAACTACCATATGTTGTTTATGGGTTGCAGAATATGTTTCTAGGAAAGCTCATGTACTTAATAATAATTCTATGTCTTCCAAGTATTCTGGTATGGCCTCAACTCAAAATAGGTTTGCATATGGGAGATGATCATCGACTGCTCTGCCACTTTCCCTGACTCTAATCTAGACAGGTGATCAGACCCTATGTTGCATCTTCCAAGCTTAATGATCTCTTCAAAAGAAAATTCTTGAAATAGTAGAAACCATCTACAAACTCTCCCTTCTAACACAGGTTTGTTAACTAGATATTTTAATGCAGAATGATCAGTAAAGAACTTAAAATGAGAAACTAACATATAATGTATAAATTTATGCAAAGCATAAATCATAGCTAAACCCTCCCTTTCTATCGTTGTGTAGTTGCGCTCAGCTTGTGAAAACATCTTGCTCACAAAATAGATAGGATGATCCATGGCTCCATCTCCTAGTTACCCTAAGATAACTCCTAAGGAAATACCTGAAGCTTCTACATGGACGTGAAATTCATGTTCCCAATTTGGAAATATCAGAATAGGTGTTGTGTTGAGCTTGTCCTTTAGGGTTTCGAATGCGCTATCACATTCTGGGGTTCATTGGAACACTTTGACCTTCTTTAATAGATTTTCCAGTAGTGCAGTGATGTTTTCATATCTTTTAATGAACCTACAGTATTACCCTATGTGTCCCAATGTGGAGCACAACTTCTTATCACTCGTAGGTGGAGGAAAGTTCACATTGACCGCATCTTTGGTTGGATCTACTAGTACTCCTTGACATACTATGTGGCCTAGAAAATTTCCATGTGGTACACAAAAGATACACATTTTGAGGTTCAACAATATTTGCAGTTGTCTACATATGTCAAACATCAAACGTAGTAGTGCTACATGTTCCTTGAGCAGACTATATACCATCCAATCATCCATATAAAATTCTATAAACTTGTGGATAAATTCTTGGAAAGTTTCTATTACAATCCTGGAGAAAACTGCAAGGGCATTCTTTAGGTCGAATAACATCACATTGTAGGCAAATGACCCTCATTCTATTATGAATGTGGTCTTCTTTTTTTCCTCTTCAATAGTCCTTACTTGGTGATACCCTAAAAATTCATCTGAAAATGAGTAAGACTCTTTCCCCACAACCTTTTCTAGAACCTCATCAGTAAAAGGTGTTGGAAAAGGGTCATGTGCATAGGCGGAGTTAAGGCTTATATAGTCTACATAGACCCTAATATCCTCTATACCTTTCTTTCTTTGGATGACTATTGGGATGACCCATTCTTCTTCTTCCACTACAAAAAATAAGTCTAGCTTCCAACATATTGTCTATTTACCTCTTAACCTTCTCTTTCACTCTGGGGTTAAGGCAGTATGGTCTATGCCTCACAGAATTTGATCCTAGTTTTAATTCAATTTTCATTTCTCCCATAGCTCCTTTGATCCCCTTTAACTCTGAAAATGTCTTTGGGAACATGTCGTCATATTCCCACAACAAACTCTGTATTTCTTCGCTAGTTTTCTCATCCCAGTAATCTCCCACCATAGCCATCTTGGGTTTCTCTCTGGTCCCTATATTGAATTTGTGCAAATTCAATGGGTGATTATAATAACCATTAGACTGACTTGGTATGATGTTTTGAATTTCTCTTTTCCCTTTTGTCTCTTTAATGGCTAGTTTTTTCAATTCTTCTAAATCATCTGGGATTTCCAAATCCTTCTCAATATTATAGCATTCTATAGGTCTCTTTTCTAGGGTTAGGTGAAGATTAGTCTAAAGTTCTTGGCTATGATTTGCACATACCCCTAGGTCTGATTTTTGTTTACTATTATCTGTAAAAAGGAATTCTTTAATTCTTTGCAGGACTACTTCAAACCCATGGTACTTACTTGTAAATGAGAAGTCCTTGAAAAAGTGATCTGCCATTGTTTTCTAGTTGTTGGTCTATCTTCTAGTTTCTTCATGCATGAACCAAGATTTCGGGATTGGACCTAATGAGTGGGGAAATACTTGAATCCAAAAGCGAGAGGGTATTTCTACAACTTTCCACTGTCTTACACATTGTTCAATATGTTCTTTAGGATCAGACTCTCCATTGAACAATTGTGTAACTTGGAAATCCGTCCGCATCTCAGATTCTAGATTCTCCTTATCCTGAAACCTATATTTAATATCTTTCTTAACATAGTCCCAAGTTTTGAGTAAGGATTTGTGATTTGCCCACTATCTGGCAAGGGTGTCCTATAGGGATAAATCCAGTATTGAGATCCTTTGGTCCTCCACTACCTTTTCTTCCATGCTGAGCAGAAAAATGTCAAGTCCCGAGGTACCATCATATATTGGGTGTTCTCTTACCTCGGTTCCAACCCATCTAGTTTCCCTGACAGTTGCACATCTCCTTGCAAATCTTTCATATGATCCTTGTTGCCAACTGTCAAATTCTAGTTCTTAAGCTTCGTCTGCTGACTATATACTCCTCCAAATTACTAATCCATCAACAATAGGATTTATGTAATATTCTCTTGTTCCTATTGTTATAGTGTACAACTGATCCAAATCTTTTCCCTCCATATTTTTGTCCGTTGGGTCCATATATCTAGGGCCTATATACGATTCCAAGGGTTGAACTACCTTGATTCCATCTGCCTCAAATGTCATAGTGTCTTTCTTTAGGTCAATCACTTAATAGTTGTCATAGGCCCAATCAATAACAAGTAGGGAAGGATAAGGGTCCTTATCCCCCATGATCTCAATCACCTCAAAATCATCTACAGTATTCACTCCCACAACATATATTTCCACGTTTTCCAGTCTGCCTATTAGGAAAATACAATATTTGTTGGTCATTCTTAGATGAATTGGGGAATATGTCAACTGGAGTTTTCCTAAGGCTTCCCACATCTTCTTAGATGGTATGTTAACATCAGGTCCTAGATCTAACATAACATCCTTAATCTCAAATTCGTCTAACTGGGCTACTAGTCTAAAATATTATCCAGTTCATACTTTCCTTCTCTGCACTCTCTGAGTACTCTTCTCATGGATATTAGTCCTTATTCTTCCTTCTATAGGTTCTTCATTTCCTAGAACTAGGTAAAGTGCATTGCACAACTTTTATGTTAGTTGTTCATTCCCAAGAACATAATAAAATAACTGAAACCATAGGTCGACTACATTTTTTGGTTGCTCCAGTTGTCTCATCAATGCTACATGGTTTTTGGGTGTAGGGGGTAAAGCAGGGACTTGCGTAATATTAGAGTAAACAATAGGCTGAGGGGTTTTCTCTTGCATCTTTGGGCTAGGGATATTTTTGAAATACTTCTATGTTATTTTTAAGGAACAACTTCTACTTCAGAGGATCATACTTATGTTCTTTAGGTGTTGCTTTCTAGATATAAGGTAGGTTATCAACATCAACTCTAGTCTTTTCCACTCCTCGAGTGACGATGTTAAGGTCAGAAATTGTCCTTTAATAACTCCTTTTATTTTTGAATTGATGAGGTCAGTTCCTCGTTGACGTGATCGATATTCCCATTTTTCAATGAGTTTAGGGTATTCTTCAGTTGCGTGCACATTGGTTTTGCAGTGAGAGTACCATGGCCACCTTGAATGAGGAAAATATCTATCCATATGGCCTTCCTCATCACAGTTGTAACATCTTCTTGGTCCTCTTCCCCCAATTCTTCCTCCTCTGAAGTCTCCTCTGGCTCCAGCTCCGCGACCTCTTCCGGTTCCCTGAGGGGTTTCATTCACCCTGAATCTTGTTCGATCCAACCTGTCTGCAAGTGCATCCAATGCTCTATGCTGATTAGTAGTATGTGTGGTAGATGCACAAAACTCACAGTGTACATTATTTGGTACTTTTGAATACTTTTTCATAATGGGACACTGTCTCGGCCCATGCCCATGTATTTGGAAAATATCACAGTAATCGATTGATGGTGCTACTTGGCTCCCTAGAAAAGCATGATATGGGGTGGGTTTATGGAATGGAAAATTCACAGATACATGCACAACTCCTTCTATGGGTCATGGTGAGGGTCCCATCAAATTCTAAGGAGGTCCCATTCCCCTCATTCGTGGAAATTCATTTACCATATGTCCTTATGTGTAGCATCCAATACACCAAAACTGCAGTTGCCTCGGTCTAGGTATCATCAATTCTTGAATATTTTCTGTAAGTGCTGATATTTTCCCTTGTAGTTGTGCCAAATTTGCATCTGTCGGGGGTCTAGTCACTCTCAGGCTCCCCGAATATCCTTCCATGGATTCAATCTTCATTGATTGTTCCAAGGCATCTGTCAAAGTGGCTATCCATTGTTGCATTAACAGAATCTGTGTCAGAGGTAGAAATCCATAAATATACCACTCTCTTTGGTGTTCTTCATGAATTGGATGCGCTAACCTCCCTATAACATCTTTAAACTTTTGGTTGTATCCCTAGGTTGATTCACCTTCCCTTTATTGAATCTTGCGCAACTTAGACATATCTTGTTGTTATGACTAAGGTAGATTAAACTCGGCTATGAACTTTCTCCATACTTGGTCGAGTGTGAATGCTTAACCTTGCATTCCTGGCACTCTTGGCTCAATAACATTCATGTACCATTTGAGAGCACAAAATCTCAAGGTAGTCTGTAACTCAACCAACATATTCACATCCAGAGTCCCTCTGGACCTCCAGATTGCTTCACACAAGAACCAATGCTGCTCAACATCATCATCTCCCTTACCCCATAATTCTAGGTATCGGGCAATCGAACCTCCCACATGACCATCCATTATTTATCTTGTTGATCCTATCAAAATAAAACTGAACAGTCCTTCTTGTGACCTACCAGGGGATCCCAATATTCTCCCTGTACTCATGCTTCCTGGTTGTGACTGACTAACTAATTGTACTGGAACATAATTAGCATAAGAAGGTAGTATTGAATTTACCACTTGTATAGAAGACACTTGGGGTATGGGCAATTTGGGGCTAGAGCCACTATATTTGGGGTGGTTTTCTTTGATCTCGTGGATCTCATTTTCTTCCTATGGAGTGGTATCTTCAGTCAGATTCCCGATATTTCCTGTCATCAGGGTTGAATATTCTTGTTCTTCTTCAAGATCCATGTCGACTTCCTTCTCTATTGCTTCTACACCTTCTCCTTCTTTTCCACCCTCCTTGTGAATCCTTTCTCTCTACGCTTATCTCTCACTTAGTCTTTGACTAGCCAATCTTTCTTGTCTTCTCATCTTCCGCAACTCTTCCATCTATCTTTCCTCTACTTCTCCTGGTATGACTTATTCCCACAACTTCTCAGACTATTTTGTTGCTTTATTTATCTTGCTGCACCATGACTTCTCAACTATTTTGTCTCTTTTTAGGGCTCGCTCATCTCTTGAGTCCATTTCTTGTTGTTTCCCTCGTTTATCAAAGAAACCTCTCCCTCGCTCTGAGGCCATGATTCCACCCCAAACTCTCCCTACCCCAAGCGAGGTATTTTAAGCTTCCATCTCAGTCGAGGACATAGTCAACATCCCCTCTTGCATCAAGAAAACCTTAATCCACATGGGGATTTCTCTGAACAATCTTCCCCTTGCGTATTTCTTGAAATCCACTTCTGTTCATGAAAAAGACTGGTGATTCTTAGCTACAAAATCAATAATGTATCCTTCTAATGTGGTACTAACCTAGAAATCAATCACTCGTGTGACTGGACAATCTAGCTTATGAAGTGTTGTAATATTTTATGTGTCCCAAGTACATGTCCTCTTGACTCATTCTTGAAACTTTGGAGCTTCCTGGAGCCTATCTATCCATTGTAAAAGTTCTTCCGGGAACTTAACCCATAATATCTCGTACTAGCTACTCGATATTTCTAAGTAAAAGAAAGCCTCCCGAGTATCTTCCACATATTTTCTTCTCAGCTCCACTTCTTTCCATATGAAGGCATCACAATTTCTCTCTCAGCATTGTTTAATATTAGATCTATGAATCCACAGAAGCATCCTCCGGGGATTCCTCCCTATAGGTTCTGTTTTAACGTAGGTCCCAGCTATGGAACCATTTTGTTGTTGCAATATTGATCAGACAAGGGTCCTTCTCAGGTTACCAACAAAAGGTACAGTGTAGTCTAGAGCGTTGGCATTTTCATCTCCTCTAGAGAGAATAAGTCTCACCCGAAGCGCAACCAAGACAAAAGGATAGGGAAGGGAAAGGAGAATACTTAGGTGGGTTCTTAGAACCTTCAAGATTCATTCTGATCTTTCACAAGACAAACTAACTACATAAAAAATCTAAAATCATACATGCAATCATATGGATGAAGCATAAACAAGCACTATAAAGATACAATGCAGAAGCATAAACATAGAATAACACAACATATTTCAAAATTTTGGATCCTTCTTTATAGATTATCTTTAGATCTTCATCATATACAACTTTAGAGATACAAAGTGATACTTTGTTACATAATCTCGGCTCTAGACCCATGTCACAGAGCTCTATTTCCCAAAATGGTGTACAGATTACATTTACATACTCAAACCTGACCTAGTAATACTAACAACAACAAGGGGAGAACCTTTTACAATCATGACAACAACAACCTTTAAAATTGTTACAACAACCTTCACAATCATTGGAACCCTTTTTCAGTCGTATTAATTCCTATATATAATCCAAGTAGGGTCTTATTTCTTTGAGCTCGCATGCTTTCTTGTTCTGTTGCAACTTCTTTTTCCTTGTTGGCGTTGCATTGTCCTCTTCACAACTGATTTCTGTTATTTTTCCTTGCTTTATTTTCTATATTCTTTTGTAGCTTGCAAAAATCATACTCGACCAAAACTGGTACTGTAGTCCTTCTTGCATAGCTTCTTATCCAAAAATGAAGGGCCCAACAAAACGTATTCAACTTTGTCAGAAATTTCAAGAGAGGATCACGAAAATACAATTGTAAGATTCCCTTTAAATTTTTTAATTGTGGAGAAGCAGAATACACTTCTGCTAAATTACCTTATGCAAAAAATAGAAATAGAAATGAAGAAGAATATTCCATCTTGAAAGGTTACAAGAATAGAAAGACTAAAAAGAGGACAAAATTATATAGACAAAAGAAGAATTTGTAAACCAATGAGGGAAACATCTCTTCCGATGAAAGTGACAGTGAAACATAATATATTATCTTCATGGCTCTAGAAACACATACTGATGTCCTATAAATTAGAAACACAAATTTAATAGAAGAAGACAATCTTGAGATTGATGAAAAAGTGTATCTTGAAGGAGAGATCATATGTGCTCTAAATGAAATAGAGAGATTGAGGAACAAGAAATGGATACAAAAGGAGAAGCTAAACAAGTACAAAAAATAAATACTATTTACAAAATAAAGCTCTAATGAAACTAATTTTTTTATCATCGGTCTAAAAACTCTAGTAGAAGAGGGAAAGATAATTGAAGAAGCTTTGAGATCTCAACTAAAAATAAAGGAATGTCTACAACATTGTAGAATCTCAAATAGTTTGTCTAAGAAAGTAGTTGGAAAAATAAAACACCAACATAAAATTTAAAAAGAGCTATGCATGATCCAGATGGATCTCGGTGGCCATCCACCTTTTCCACTGAATCACCATTTTAAGCCTTTGGTTTTGATAAACCATGACATTTACCCTTTTGATGGGAAATGGAATGTAATGTCATCTTCATTTGTTAATTACAGACATCATGTAATGGTTTTATGTACATGCCTACAACATAGCGTTAATGCATCGGATCCCATTATAACTCCACAATTAAGCGTGCTCGGTCTAGAGTAGTACTGGGATGGGTGACCGCTGGGGAAGTACTAGTATTTTACATGCCTATGGCATTTTAAAAAACTTAGTCCAATTTATCCCACATGCATCATGGGAATTGTTCTCCTCTCACTCTCTCCTATATAATTGAGGTGAAGGAGGCCCTTTAAGCATGCAATGGAGTGTGATGTAAAGATTCTTGTGAAGGAAGCGTAGCCAACATCTCTTTCTTTTCAAAGATAAGCTACCCCATTTTTGTAGTTTGTGTTCTACGGTGTTTTTCTATCTTATTCAGCAATAGAAGTTGTGTTTCACTGTATTTTTGTGCTCTCTTCCATATTTTTGTGTATTTCATTGTTATATATCGGTTAGATTTTTTTCTTCATGTCGTTCTCAAAATAATCTGGATCAATGGTATCAGAGCAGTCTGCTCTTTCTCATTTCTTAGAGTAGGTCCCCGACGAGGTCAGGGTATAGAGATTTGGGTCTCGAGCTAGTTTTTCTTGAGGACAACCACTCTTGCTAGCCCAAGTGACCTCCCATGGTGGAATAAAAGAGAGATGACAGAGCATGAGATCCTTTCAAGATGTTGCTTGAGGAATCCCTTGTGCGAGAAAGGAACAAGATGATGAACAACTTCGCTCAGATCCTTCAAAGAATATTGATGGCAACAACCAAGGCATATTCAACAAGCAACCATTTTGCAAGTGCGACACCCTTCAAGGTACAAGTCAATTTTGATATCCCCTTATGTGAAGGCCAGATAGATGCAGATGCTCTATAAAATTGGTTGAATCTGCTAGAAGGTTATTACTCTATCCAAAAAAAAATCGACAGTGAAAAGATCACCTTCGTGCTCCGTAAATCCCTTCCCCATGTTAGAGCTTGGTGGGAAGGTTACTGGGAGAGGTACACCGTGGATGAATCTACACTTTTTGGGAGAGAACCCTCTTGGGTAGCCTTTGTAGATGCCCTAAAGGAGCAGTTCTACCCTATAGGAAACTATGATGACCAATACATGAGATGGACAACTCTACGTAAAAAAAAAGCCCAGACAGTGTCAGAGTACACCAACATCTTTCATACCTTGCGCTCAAAGCTAGGTATCAAAGACTCTTAAAAACACTCGGTTTTGAAGTACCGCAATGGTCTACATAGGTACATCCAAACAGAGATGGATTTCTTGGACATCTCTTCACTGGGAGTTGCTTATCGATATGCAGTCAAAATTGATCAGAAATTCAACCAGCAGAGTAAGTGGGAGAAGCATGGACAGAGCAAGGAAGGCCAACCTCAAGAGATCCAATCCCAGATGCAAGCAAATAAGGGTAATGGGAAGTCTAAGAAAGACACTGGAAAGTGGTGTGAGTTTCACAACAACCCTTGGCACAACACTAATGAATGTCGCTCAATATAGTCATTGGTGGCCAAGATCAAAGACAAAGAGTCGAACCTCGACTTGGACTTGATTCAGAAAATAATAAAAGGAGACAAATCATTGATGAAGAACCCACTACTATTGTTGCAACTACAACAATCCAACCATAAGAGGATCTTAAGGAGGGGGAGCGACTCTTCCATTCACATATGTGGGTGAAGGGGACCCCACTACATTTTATTGTCAATAGAAAAAGACAAAAGAACATACAACACTGGGTGGCTTCTCGAGGGTCAATATCTTTGTGTCAACCAACAATGTCGATTTTCATACGACATCCAGCCCTTCAAGGATGAGGTATTATTTGATGTTGCCCCGCTGGATGTCTGTGATGTTCTCTTGGGCCAGCAATATATGTGCAAGCACCTTGCTATCTATGAGTCTTGACCCCGTAGTGTCATTGTTACTATGGGGGGTCATCTCTATAGGATACTAGAGGTGGTTCTGACTAATGTCCCACCTAAATAGTACCGCAAGGTGGTATCTCATACTACAAAATTTAGCTTCTTCACAATCTGGTCCAAAGATGAACAGAAGGATACTGCAACCATTAAAGCCTTGGCCCAAGCACCTTCTATCCAACAAAAGCAGGTCAACAACATTGCAACAAAGTGAAAAGATTCCTTATACACACAAAAATCTCATGTAGCCAGACTGGTTAAAAAGGTACAACCCTTCCAGCCACAGGTTCGTGACAACCTTCAAAAAGCTAAGAGGCGCAACTTCTCCAACAAGGAAAGCAACTCATCAAGATGCATATTCAACAAACGCTTTTCCCTCTCCCCCGAGCACTCAATGCAATGGAGACCATTGCTTCCTAAGGGGGGAGGAATGATCTAGATGGATCTTAGTGGCCATCCACCTTTTCCACTGAATCACCGTTTTGAGCCTCTGGTTTTTATAAACCATGACATTCACCCTTTTGATGGGGAATGGAATGTAATGTCATCTTCATTTGTTAATTACATACATCATGTAATGGTTTTATGTAAATTATTACAACATAGCGTTAATGCATTGGATCTCATTAGAACTCCACAGTTAAGCACGCTCGATCTAGAGTAGTACTGGGATGGGTGACTTCTCGGGAAGTATTAGTATTTTACATGCCTATGGCATTTTAAAAACTTAGTCCAATTTATCCCACATGCATCATGGGAATTGTTCTCCTCTCACTCTCTCCTATATAATTGAGGTGAAGGAGGCCCTTTAAGCATGCAATGGAGTGTGATGTAAAGCTTCTTGTGACGGAAGTGTAGCCAACATCTCTTTCTTTTCAATGATAAGCTACCACATTTTTGCAGTTTGTGTTCTACGGTGTTTTTCTATCTTATTGAGCAATAGAAGTTGGGTTTCACTCTATTTTTGTGCTCTCTTCCATATTTTTGTGTATTTCATTGTTATATCTCGGTTGTATTTCTTTCTTCATGTCATTCTCAAAATAATCCAGATCAATGCATATCTAGATGAAATCCTAAACTATTAAAGATCACCATTTGACATGGTTGGTCTCGTCTATAGTGAGCTGAAGGAAACTTCTAAATAAGACTCAACCTACACAAAATATATGAGTGAAGGAAATACCAAGAGTTATATTGACGTGCTCAAAAATCATGCCAAGGTTGAAGACAACAGAAGGGAAAAATAGAATGTTCCACAGGAGACAAATATTCCTCAGAAAGACAAAATAGAGAATACTTTTCCATCAAGACGGATTCATACAATTAGGAACCAAAATCCTTTGTTTGGATATTGTTACTCTTGCAATGATTTTGGTTATACATCTATAGATTGTAGAATAAATTCGAAAGGTGGTCACATTAGGAAAAAAAACAGAGATGCTTATGGATTCTCAAGGAGAAGCTACAACTTATTTTCCCCTTTACTGAATTATAACATTATATGTTATAACTTCAACAATTATTGGCACATAGCAAATTTTTGTATAAGTGTTCTCAGAAAATATAAGAAAGAGGAAACCCCAATTGGCATGGAAATAAATCGGGAATAAAGGGAACAAAAGAAATAAAAATCATTGTTCATGCAAGCTACACTACGTGCATAAAATAATAGGGATAAGTGGTACAATGGCAGTTGGTTGTCAAATCACATCATAGGAGATAAAACAAGGTTTATCACCTTGAATAATAATGAAGGAAGTGTTACCTTTGGGGACAATGGAACTTCAAAGATAGTTGGAAAGGGAGCTCTTAGTCTTGACAATGGAAGGGATAAGGTAGAAAAGGTTATGTGTGTTGAAGACTTGAAAAAAAATATTCTCAGTGTTATCCATATGTGTGATTAAGGACAGAAGATAGTTGAAAAAGAAATCAAAACCCCAACCAATGAGTATATTTTTGATGATATTGATGGGGAAACATTCTTAATGGGGCATACAGATGAAAGATGGTTGTGACATAAAATAATGGGCCATATGAACTTGGACAACATGGTAAAAATTATCCCAAACAAGTAGTAGGGGATATCACAAAGATAACAAAACCCTCAAACACTATTTTTAAGCAATGTCAGCATGAAAAAAATCAATGGTTAGCTTCAAGATAAAGGAATATGCAACATCCAATCCATTGGAACTTGTGCATACATATCTTTGTGGACCGACAAGAACAAAAAGTATGTAAGGAGAAAATTATTTTATGCTACTCATTGATTATTATACTAGAATAACTTTGGTTTCCTTTCTTGAAAATAAATCAGAGGCACTTGAAAAGTTTAAATCCTTCAAAGAATTAGTTGAGAATGAGATTTACCTAAAAAATCAAATGTTTAAGGTCAAATAATGGAGGTGAGTTTACATCTAATTAATTTGAAGAATTGTGTGAAACTTGTGGAATAAAAATACATTATTCAGCAGCAAGAACTCCTCAACATAATGGAGTGGTTGAAAGGAAAAACAAACATGTACAAGAGATTGCTAAAACAATGTTGAATGAAGCAAGATTATCAGACAATTATTAGAGAGAAGCAGTTTACATTGCAATTTACATTTTAAACAAAGGGAAAATTAGAGTTAATAGTGATAAGACACCCTATGAATTAGGGAAAGGAAGACCAACATTTGTCAAACATTTCAAAATATTTGGAAGAAGGGGTTACATTAAAAGAGATGACGAGGATATAGGGAAGTTTGAATCAAGATAAAATGAAGGAATTTTTCTTCGTTATTCATCAAGAAGCAAAGCCTATAGATGTTACAAAAAAATACTACAAAAGGCTTTTGAAAGTATAAATATAAAAATATATGAAGCAAGACCTCATAATAATAAAATTCCAATAGAAAAAATAGAATAAAATGAAGAAGAAGAATATGAAGAATATGAAGAAGAAGAAGAAGAAAATGAAGAAGAGGAAGATGAAGAAAACACATGTGCAAGAAGTAAAAATAATATTTAGATATTTGAAGGGAACATTGGATTTTGGTTTATGGTATCTCACAGGTACAAAATTTATACTGACAACTTGCAACAATGTAGATTGGGTAGGTAGTGTGGATCACATAAAGAGAACCAATGGTGGAGCATTCTTTCTAGGAAACAATCTAGTATCTTGGTTCAACAAGAAGCAACCCTCAATTTACTTATCCACAGCAGAAAAATAATACATTGCAACAACAACATGTTGCACACAAGTTCTTTGGATGAAAAAACAATTATTGGACATTACGGTATACTATAATCAACCAATATCAATACTATGTGAAAATACTAGTGCAATAAACATTTCAAAGAATCTGGTTATGCATTCGAAGAAAAATCACATACCAATCAAATACCACTTTTTAAGAGAGAAATTCACACAACAAAATGCTAAGTTGAAATATATTGGTACAAAGGAACAAGTTGTTGATATCTGCACAAAACCCTTCCCTAGAGAAACATTCAAGTATCTTAGACAAAACCTGGGAGTGATAACCATGCTATCCTGTTACCGAAGCACTTCGAGATAAGCACAATATTAGGGGAAGCTACAGAAATATAGAAGGTTGTTGGTTGAAAAGAAGAGCATAAAGAATAAAGGGTAAAGGGGAGAAAATTTATTTTCCATTGATGTCAAAGGGGGAGAGTAAATAATAAGGGGGATAAGTTGTAGATAGAGGAAGAATTATAGATATAAGGAGAATTGTAAAGAGGGGGAGTATCAAACTTGTAAGGTTTTCCATCAATGAAAAAGAGGGATATTTTTGGAAATAATGTTGTCATCGATGTCAAAGATAGGGGGAGACTATGGATGTCTCAATACATTGATGATTTTTTTTGAACACTTACTAATAAATAAAATGAGTTAATGAGGTCTCTATGTGAATGAAGACAAGAGGATTGTGTATGAACAGTCAATCCAAATGAATTTGAGATGCATGGGTATGACGAGTAGTGCAATTGGAATCTAGATGATAAAACCTCATTGAAGAGAAATAAAGGAATGAGATGGAGGAGGTGAATCAAGAGAATTGAAAGAATTGAAAAATGTTAGGATATTTAGACACTTAGGAGTTAGTTAAGATCTACTTGGTCTAATATGTCGTTAGTTAAAAGTGTGTTTCTTTAGTATGCATTAGTATGCATTTGTAGTTAGGAAATCCGACGGTCACGATATGTTCCCGACATAG
>ML791796.1:45973-63822 GCA_009831015.1 Picea engelmannii
GTAGCCGCGTTGGTTGGGGCCGTGGATGTTTCCCCGTAGGGGTTTTACCACGTGAAAACATCGGTGTGTTGATCTTTGATCTGGTTATGTGAGTGGTTACTGAAGGTGTTCGTCCTCTGTTGGAATACCTGTGTTGTTGAACAAAAAACTGTGGATTTGGTAGTGAGAATCATATCTAATCACTAAAAGTGATTAACCATATTGGGTGATAATACTGCAATATCCCACATTCATAAGGAAATTCACTTTCAGAGGCTTTGTATTGTGAAGGCATGATTTACATAAGTCTAAAGTGAATGGGGGAGTTATGGAATCTTGTGAAAAGTATTATATTTTAAGTTGTGGGGTCTAGCATACTAGAAATTGGAATACTGAAGTGAATGCATGATAGAAAAGGTTTGTGGGTAGCTTGGTGGTCTGGTGACCTAGTGCTCCCTGTGGCCCAATTCCCCAGTGATCCTAGTGGGTCGATCGCCTAGTATCTTGGTATACGAGATTGGAGTAAAGGATTGAAAGTGGGTGTTGAATTCCCAAGTGACCAGTGATTGATGGGCCAATGTTTGATGACAAATAAAAACCAGGATAGTATCCAAACTGATGCCACATTAGAGCCATGAAGTATCCATGTCAGTACCATGCATCAGGACACATACTTCTATCACATCATCATGGTGTTCAAATAGGGGTGGAGGATGTGATGAAATCAGAAATCACATCAGTGCCATATCACCTAACACACGTGGAAGAGGTCCACATGGAAGCCATGTCTCTTTTTACTTGTTAGGATAATAACCTAACCAAAGTGAAAGTTTGAAGGTGTAGAGTTAAAGAACCGATGGATGGCATCCCAATACCCTAGTGGGTCAGTGACTCATTGATCTTGGTGGGTGAATCACTTGATTGATCAGTATACTATATTGGGGAAACAATTTAAGGTGCAACGTTAAATACCCGAGGGATAGGTCGGATGGTGGGCCAATGACTTGGTAGGCCCAGTAATTAACTAGACCAAAGTGAATTTTGAGAGAATAGTGGTAAATATCCAGGAGGGGGGGGAAGAATTGGTCCAGTGACCCAGTATACTAGATTAGAGCATTTGAAAGTGCAATATTAAAGCCTCAGTGGGTCGATGAAAGTTAATCGGACCAGGTTAAAGGCGTATGTTTGTAGCTATGGGGACCCGGTGGCCCGGTTAACATTTTGGTGTGGATAAGACCGCATATAAATGATCATGAATTGTTTTAAGGTTCATCTGATGGTTTCTAAGCATTAGAGGTCTGTGTTACGACCAATGAACAAATCGTATGTGATGGAAGAAAAATAAGACCAGTTTTGAAGGATTGTTTTTGTATTCTGATTCAAATATGAGTCAAGGAATTTGGAACCTACCAAGTGAACATGATTTGTGGTATGTGGAAAAGTATTATGTGTATGTTCTGAACGTATAAAAAGTGATGCCCTGATTGTTTTGAAAATTTTGAGTGTCAAGTATGCAGATGAGGAAGTGAAGCTTTGCGGTTCTCAGATGGAATAAAATAAAAGAGAGAGAGATGTAACTTTCTGAGGGTAGCAGGGATGTGAAAGGTCAAAAGGAACATATGAAGTCTTGTATATTTTGAAAATGTGGAGAGTGTTGTGGCAAGAAAAGAAAAGATAAAAAATTGAAAATAATATGTTTGTGCAAGAGAATGATTGGAGATAAGTGTTGATGTGTAGTGTTGACATTTTAATAACATCTTGCTAAGTTGGTGCTCAGTTAGGGAGATTGGTGTCTCCAACAGGTTGGTACCTACAAATATTGTAGATGTAGGTGGGTGCCTACAAGTGTTGCTAATTTGGTGCTCAGGAAAAGGGATTTGTGTATCTTTCAACTTGGTGACTGTAAAACAATGTAACATATTGGTTTCTCTAATAGGTTGTTGCCTGTGGAAATATTTGAGTAAGAGTTTCATGGTTTTCTCCCATTTGGGTTACCACATTAAATCTTTTTGTATTGTTCACTGTATATCAATTATTGATTTCTTATGGTTGGTAAAGTAATACATTGATATGTGTATAACAGTAAGAAAATAAAAGGCATTCCTATATTGATTCAGCCCCCTCTGTCTCAGCATAAGTAAATGTTCCAACAACCTAGTTGGGTGAAACATAAACTCCCGTGACCATAGAAGGAGTAGAAAAAGAACCAAAGGTGGAACCTATAATTCAAAATCCATTTAAAAAGGTTTTCAACCACCTTCCCCTTTACATAGATACAAAACTATTCACATGAACTAAGGTACTTATTCCTTCATGGAACGAGCTTTTTAAAAAATTCAGAGATGAGGATTACCCATAATTTACCCCACATAGTGACTAGGACATTAGGACTATATATGACCAGGTTTTTGATAACATTATTTATTATTTTCTACACATGGTTGTGTAGGACCCCTATTCTCCCATATGTGGAGGAACTAGAATGAATTATAATCCATACAGACACTAAAAAATTCTTTATTAATTATGAATAGGGGAAATGCATGGGAATTTTCCTCCCGGTTTAGTAAAAAAATATTATAATCTTCATGAACCAGATTTGAGGCTCAACAATGATTTTTTGGTTGATTTCCATGTAAAACATGAGGTGTGTAATCTAGTAGTGTCATGGTGGAAAGAGGATAAAAAATTCATAAATTGGACATTAGGGTAGTGTGGCATAACCAATTTAAGGGAACCGTACATCTATTTTATGGTTTTAATATATAGATTGTATGATGAGAAGAATTTATCTAGGTTCATTGAGGCTTGGATTCGATTAGAATACACTGTAGCGATGACAAGTGGAATTTTCAATTGGGGTGCTATCATAACAAAACAACTCAATACTCAGATCAATCAAGCACAAAATCCTTTTCTAGGTTGTTACACATTATTTTCGTCACCCCCGTGAACACTGATGATTTGTGTATCACATATTTCTCTATCCCCAGGGGAGTCACCAATTTTGTTACTGCTCAAATCGGTGAGTATTGACACTAGCTAATCTCCCTAACTTCAACAAGAAATTAGAACAAAAAATGATAGAATACAAACTTCTCCTTAGATTTCCATTGTAATGTATATTAGTTCAATGAGGGATAAACAAGGTAGACTTTCCATAATTCATCATGCTCGAATGGTGGGAAAGAGAGAATGAAGAGGAAGATTATACTTCAGGGAATGATCCCAACACACTTATGGCACTCCAGGAGTGCGAATTTCTTAAGTTCTTCAAAGTGCAGGGTATGAGGGACCAATTAGTTCTATTAGAGAACTTAGTTCGAATGTGGGACATGAATGAACAATTTTTCCATGTTGGGGTACATACACGCACTTTGGATATTGATGACATCTATTTCTTGACCGACTTATCTCATAATGGGTCTCGAGTGTCATTATTAAGAGGCAGAGGAGGAGGTGAGCTAATGGATTACTATGTCGTGCAACACTACTCCGCTGGTATGGATAAACATGGTGGTAAGGTTCCTATAGAGAACATCCTTGATTTATCTTTGAGGACCATACTCTTCACCATCACCCATGTGGCTGGGAGTGAAGCTCCACACATGGCCTTGTAGAGTCTGTTTAAGTATTCCATTCAGTGCATGTAGCCTCGAGTATTCAACTGGTCTCAAGGCCTCCTCAAGAATATAAAAATATAGTTAACAAAGTGTAAGACTGGTTGGTTGAAATAATTTGGGCACAGATCAAACCTTTTATCATTTTTTATGTATTTTTTTCTTTTAAGTTTTTTTAGTAAAAAACATCGAGCATAGTCTTTGATTTTTCTCATGATCGTAAATCTATGAGAATGTAACCGAGTATAATTTTATCACCTTTTTGGACTCATAAAGTTTATATGGAAAAGGAAAACCTCTGGATTCCTCTTTAATCTCTTTTCAAACTCCCTAAACATGAAAATATTGTCACGTGATCTTGTTCTTTTCATGCTTGTTAAAGTATTTGAAGAAAATGTTTGTTGAGCGATAGATGATCTCTTTTTCGGTCTCATCAGACTACTTTACGAAAATGACATTTTGGATTTTTATTTAAGTGATTTTCAGACTCTCTAAAGCATGAAAAACCCTTGAGTTTTATTTCTTTGGACTCATAAAACAAACATAGAAAGGCCCATATGGGACCAAAGCACTCCTTCCTAGGGTTCGTTAACAATACTTCGAGGGACTCATCTGAAGGATGAGCTTACATTTCAAGAATATGTTATCCTCCTCAAGCTTGTGTAAAAATAAAGAGGTACTCACCAGAAATGGTTGGGGGGGGATTATGAAAGAAATGTATATATGTATCTGTGGTAGTGGTAGTGAGTCTCTTTTTAACATGACACCCCTTTTCATTGTTGCATCTTGGTTGGGAAATCCATTTGTCTCTCGTTTGATAATCTACAAGTCTGTATATTGGTCCTCCTTGAATCAATGTTGCCAAGACAATTGTCATGTGATTCATATGTCCAATATAAGTTCAACCGAAATGAGCCTTCTATCAAGTCGACCATCTACAGTCCTCAAATTCTTACCATGGCGGCCTTCCCTAAGTCAGTCATGGATCACTTTATACTCTGATCTACTTCAAATATGTTACATGTTTTGTGTCATTGATGGGGGATACATTAAGTCCCTCCTATGAAGATTCTTTTCCTTTGGACTTCAACTCATTATCCAGGAATCTGACTTAGAAATCATTTAGTACCTTGGAGCTTGCATGCCTCAATGGAAGGTTTCCTCGTTTTTGACAGTGGGTTCACACCATTGGCCCTTGATTGGAAAATTCCATTGAGCGTTTGACTTCATCTCATTAATTCACGTTCATTGGATTGTACTAGATTACCTTAGGGGTCATTGAAATGAATGGTGATTTCCCTCGCCCTTGTTAACAGTATATATTAATGACCGATAATCAAGTGGTTTCTACCATGTTTGAATTCAACACCTGTAATCACATGGATAGATTCATGCTTTGGGACGATGGAAATGAAGACCCTGGATAATTTCACATGGATCCAGGTTGCAATGGAGTATTCATAAGTTTGTAGTGACACATAGATCCACCATGTATTTCATGTGGCTATGTCTAAATGTGAGTCTTTATAGCATAGATCCACAGTGTATTTTTTGTGGCTATGTTTAATTATAATGACATGGATCTAGAGTGTATGATTGGTGGTCATGATTCACTTGACACTTATGCTCAACGTCACTGGTATTCTAAGTATGTAAATACCTACCTCAGTAAATGGTATGTTATTATGCAGATGATTGTTTGTTGATAGGATTCTGACTGATGTTCTCCTTATTCTCAACACACATTCTACAAAGTATTTCAGCTATCACACATTTCCAACTTCATACCTTAGGGGGAATTTTGTTACACATTATTTTCGTCAGCCCCATGAGCACTGATGATATGTATATCACCTAGTTTTGTGTTTCCTGAAGGCTATTGAAGACATAAGGCTTTCCATGAGAAATGGAATCATCTTTTCCTTATTGAAAAACCCTATCAAAGAAGATCGTCGCACCTTTCCATTTGTTAAGTGTGTGAAAATACCAAATCATTTCATGCTACACCATAGTGGCCTACAACATCATCGTAGGTTTCTCATGTTGAGGGTGCGACGATGCTCGAGCAAAGGAAAAAGGTAAGTTTCTTGAAGGTTCTAGAATGGAATCTTCGAAAGGATGAGGTGGTCTCCGATCAGTTTGGATCTCACTTGCTTCTCTTATTTAGTGGGATCACCCTAATCTCTTCATCCATCCCTCTTCACTCTATATAAAGAGGAATCTCTAATGGGAAAAGTTAGGCTGGCTTATGCATGAAGAATTTTTCTGAAGATTTTTTTTTTGATAGCTTTGATTTAGCTTTCCAAGTCAAGTTGTGTATACTCTTCATCAAAATTATTAGAGATAAGGTGTGTGTGTTGAGGCAAAGGGCCATCATAAGGGACCTTGAAACATCAAGGCATAGGTTGTATTCTCCACTTTTATCAATATAATGCAGTAATACATTTCTTTTCTATAAAAGTGTCTCTATTTTTATTGCATAGTTCCTTGATCTTATGCATATGTTTTCATTGGGATATATATATTGTTTCTCTCTTTTTGTTGGTTTGTGTTTCTCAATAGGTTCAACATCCCGTAGACCTTGATATAGAGCAAGGAAAACACTAGCAAGGATCAAACTGTTGATGTTTGGACAACATCGGGAAGACATTCTCTAAAGATAATAATTAATAATATAATTGTTATTGATTATTAAATATAGTATATAATAAGTAACTGAAAATAATAAGTAGTTATTGATTATTCAAGGGATGCATCCTTTCATGGATGGTCACCTTATGTTCCCTATATATGGAACACTCATTATTGTATTAATACATTGAATATCTCTCATATCTCATATGAATAAAAAACCAACATGGTGTCAGAGCAAGACTGGGCTTGACTCCTTCACGGGAGGGCCCAGGTAAATGCAAGGGAAATGGAAGGGATTTATTATGTGTCTATTGTTGATGATGATGACACACTGTCGATTCAATATTGGCCTATCCCATGTGTTCATCGTAATTGAATTGGTTTAGAAATAAATATACAAATGAAAACATAGACACCGGGGTTATCAACCCACATGCATACATGTGAAAAACTTGTTTGTCGCTGCTAGATAATCTCAAGGTCAAAACCCGCAAATCTTCTAGGGTTGTTGAGGCTCAACATAATAGGTGACATGTTATAACACCTTGGACTAGTATTGGGACTACGTTCTAGGTAGTACATACTAGATAGCACTGGGAGAAATTGACATTGAATCTTGTGGACTCTTCTTCTACTACCAACAGAACGTTGGCGATAGGTGGAAGGTGGAAGCCTTCTCCCCTAGGAGCTCCTCTTTTCCTACTCAACGAGGCATTCAACCAGATTCATGTATGCTAGGATAATGGGTGACGAGGAGGTATAGTCCACCCATGCCCAATCAAATAGAGTGCATTCCATCAATGATGAGAGCAGGGACACGACGAATAGATCAACATTTCAACATTTGACAGTGGGAGGGTCGAACGGAGATGGAGAGAACCTTTTCAAGCGACCATTGGAGATGGTGGGAGTTAGCTTTGTCATGGGTTTGGAACTGTTCTCTGTGAGATCCTATACCCACTCTCAAAAGAACGATTGACGAATGTGGGAAATATTTCGAGTGTTTGGATCATTTTGTGAAATCCATTACCTTTGAAATTCCATCGTTAGTGTTTTCCAGCAGAGCTTAGTACAGAGTGGATGCTCCACTGTGGAATTTTTTGGGGGATAATTATCATAAAATCATGGATGCACGTCGAGCACAATATATGGATGCATGTTGGGGGTTAGATATTAGGATGAGAAATTCCTCCACAAAACTGATCAGCCCGCCTAAGAAATATAGACCGGAACTATATTGTTTGGTTGAATTAGTTTAGTGGCAGACTATACCTATATTGTTTGGATTTGATGACAATAATGCTTTTCTCATTATTATGATTGAAGAGGTATAAAATAGGTAGAATAAGTGGTGACCATAGAGGGTGATAATGGAATCGACTATTGAGCCTTATTCTCTTTACATTCTAGGCAACTAAGAAATGACATGATTCCAGTTTACCCACATTCATCATTTTTAGCCAGAATGGTGGTTCTCCTTGTATTTATTCTCATTTATAGTGGAGATACTTAAAATACACAGGGAACAAAATCATGTTTGGTGTGGTAGCGGTCGTTTTGGACCAAGGTTATCCTAGAAATAGGGAGCCAGTTGGCTCATGCAGAGAGGAAGACATGGAGGGCAGGACCTCCAACATGATGTCAAGGACAGACATTGCCAGACATGATTCAAAGATTCCAGGAGAATTATACCTTCATAACGGGATCATACCAAATAGAAGAGATAGTTCCAGTGATCATGGATACAACCATTCACATAACAAAATTCCTCATAAGCCTTTGAGGAACATGATTCCCAAGGAGGCCTTCACCGAAGTGAAGCCTAAGGTTGGACACTTTAGGATATTTGGGTGTTCAAATATACATTCATGTACCCAAGGAGAAAAGGACCAAGCTAGACCCTTCACTAAGAAAGGGTACATTTTTTTTATAACCCTAAATTGCACCACACATGCTTACCTGGCATCAAGGCAACTCATATACCTTCATTGCCAAAACATCTGCTGAACAACCTCTTTAAAAATCCTCTTGGGTAAAGGTACACGCGCCCTAACCCACTACTGCATGCGGGTGAACACTGGCAGGCCTACTACAGCCCGCGTTTACCTAACAAAGCACAAAAACAGGAAATTTGCCAACGAGACAAAAAGATATGGGTCAGTTAAATGAAACTCCCGACCATGCATGGCCAAGAGTTCGTCCAAAACCCTAGCTCCTTCTAGCCTATAAAAGAAAGGGTAGGGGTACTATTTGGAAGAGGAAAATTATAGAAAAGAAAATCTACCCATTTGCCAAATCCATTTGTCCCAACCCTTTAGCCTTTCCTCAAGCCTAAGGAAGATTAATGCAAAGCAGTTGGAGGACAAAAGAAGAGGAGGAGCCTAGGATCAGGATCAAGGAGCGGTGGCCAGTCTTGACTTTGATTGTAAGTTGATTCATTTTGAAAATAATAAAAGAATACTTTTCCCATCCCAATGCATGAGTTATCTATGATATGTTTAATTTATGCTTAATTTCTAACCCTCAAGCAGAAAAATAGCCTGCATGCGTAGTGTTTTGTCTTGATTGCAGGTTAACTTTTGAAGGAGCAGTGCAAGTAAGTGGGAAAAGCGCAATGAAGGATCTACACCAAACATCAGTAAAAAGGTTAGTAGTTCCTTTCCATGCATGTGTCTTGAAAGAAGGGTCTAAGTTTTGGGTGGTAGGTTAAAAGGTCATTTATTTACGGTGAAAATCTGCATGCAAGTCTGACCCTAGTTTACTAGTCCATAGGGTATTATTTCCCAACAACAGAATTGGCGACCGTACTGGGGAGAATAATCTTTAGGGTTTTCGGATTTAGTTGAGTTTGTGGGTAGTTTAAGAGATCAGATTTTATGTTTTTTTGCCTGTCTTTTTCAGTAAGGCCTGAGCTAGTAGGGAGCCTGGGTCTTTATACTAGTTTTCCCTGAATGTTGCTTGATGGCAATTTTCGGGACATACAAAGGTACACGCGGCCTGCAGAAGGCCTGCACGCATGTGCCCGCACCCTAACCTTCTATAGCCCGCGTTTGAATGCCTGTTGTAGAGGTTTCAGTAGCATGTAGGAGTTTGGGGAGCTTGAGAGGCGGTCCTCCTCTTCCCTATCAGAATTATACATTCTCAGGGGGATTTATGGATCCTGTCTGAGTCTTGCTAGTTCATAGTCTTGTCTCAGTTTGTTTTATTGCGTTCTGTTATTCCTTGCAATTATTTTTCTTTTCTGTTAAAAAGAAGCATCCAAGCCTTCAAGAGACCCTGGTTATCAATACCAGAGGCCTCTTCCTGGTCTGGGCTACCTGTGTTTATTTTTGTCTTATATTTTATACATACACGCAGCCTGTGAAAGTGCAGACCGTGGGTACACGTGCTCTGTTGCAGCTCAGCACGCGTTTGCACGCATACTGTTTCAGTGACAATAGCGTGCTTGACAGGATGCTTTTCAATCAGGGTGGGGCAGTCATCCCCTCCTATGGTGAGAAGTTTTCCTCTCAGGTGTTTGAGTCTAGGGGTGCACAGTCAGTAGGTTAGGGCCTCTTACCCTTAGCCTGGTTTTTCTTTGTTGATAATTGATAGAAAAGATAAAAAAGAAAAATTTTGTGTTATGGTTTTTAGACAAGCGTAAGAGTCAGTGCTTTCTTGATTGCCATTGTGTGTCTTTGCCCTGATTCTTTGCGATATGTTCTTTAAGCCAGAACTTTGTTTTGTTTTCTTGGTTTTGTGCTTGTCGACATTTTCGCTTTGTTTCTTCATTTAGCACTCAAATAAAAAAAGATATATATCTCTTTTTCATTTTCTTCTTTGTTTGAAGATTGTGTTGTTGCATCAATAGCTAGGGAGAAGTCTTTTTGTTCATAAGTTTTTGCAGTTCATTTAGAGCATAAGTAGCTCATAGTTGAGCGAAAATTCCTTTATGTCTGCTGCATGAAATCTTAGCCAAAATTGAAAAGAAAAAGAAGTATTTCTTTGTGAAAAGTTGTTGATTTTTGCATTCAGTAAATTTTTTTTGTTTCCAACATTTTTTCATTCATTTTTKCTTTGAGTATTTACACATCATCAGTTTCACCCTCATATCCCATGACATAAAAAGGCCCATAAAAGCAATGCTAATTTAAAATCTATTAGACTTTTTGTTGGTAGGGTTCACAAACTAGTTCAGGACTAGGGCCTTGGATTAGGTTGGAGAGGAAACTCTCCAAGGCCACTCAAAACCAAACATTGGAGTCTGTGATAGGGAGTGTAGAAGTCCAGTTTCATGGAAGTTATCTAGGACCCCCCTCTAACACAGGGGATAAACACGAGGTCGCGTAAGGAAAGTTAGCGGAGATAACCCCTCCAAAGCCGGACCAAGCGTAGTGGAGAACACATATTGAGGATTTGTTTTGGGATTCCATCGTTTGCATTTTCCACGGGGCTTCATGGGTCTTGAATCTGTTCGAGATCCTCAGTTGTATTCCTAACCATTTTCTCTTGATACCCTTGATAGGTTTCGGGCTTGATACCCTGCTCATTGTGGTCTACCCGACTATCGACTGTACCCACCTGGTGACTATTCGCGTGATGGAAAACTAGTTGCTAATCTTTTTAGGGACATACATAGGTGACTGTGGGGGTATACCACGGTACCTAGGATAGACATCAGGCCATGCTTTGCAGAGTATACCTGGAGGGTGCTTCCGTGTTCGAGTTTCACTTGCACCGATAAGTTGCTCTAGTGTTGGTTGTTGTAACTGTTCTTCAAAATAGTTAGCGATTGCTTGTCTTATCTTTTAGGGGATTCTTTTTTAGTGTGTGTTACTGTTTGATCGTGTAGAATACCTTAGCATGTCTTGGATCTTCTCACACAGTGGAGGATCCCGATCTCCTCCAGTCACGAAGGCTCCTAGGCCTGCCGCCGATTATATTGGAGCCACCCCCGCCACCATTGACGCGAAAGCTAGACCAACAAGGGTCTTTAGAAGAAACCAGGTTACAAAACATTGTGCCTGAACAAATCCCAGAGGAATCAATCGCCAATATTGGCTCGATTGAAACCCCAACCATTGATACTTGGCCATCGTTTCATTGTACCAATCCAATTTTACGAACGCCTGCCAGTGCCTCACACAGTTATGGAACCAAACGTTGTTACTTCCTCTGGGAATTCTTCCATTCCCACCACCATTTCTACCACAGGAGAAGCATCTCCTAAATTTTCGTTGTCGGTCTGAGTCACTACGCTCTCGGCCACAACTACATCTCATAGTGGACCAACCCCATCTATCGTGGCGGCCACAACTCCCTTCACACCTAGTGCGACAAGCCCTTCGTTCTCATACGGTATGCCTAGTTCAGGTACAAGTCCTGCACTCACTTACTCCACTTTACAGACTTTGGGTCTGGGGGCAAGGAGCTCTAACGCTCCTCTGCAAGGTCAACTTGGGGGCATTTCTATCCCTTTTAATGCTTTTCCTTATGCTGGAGGTCATATCTCTCCTTCATCCCCTTCGCTTGGTGGTCTACATCAGTAGTCAACCGGGCAGCCTGCACACACGAGTTCATTTGGAGCCCGGAGTCAAGGAACACCTGCACAAACTTTGTTGGCAGGTTCGTCACCGCTTGTTTGGAATGATACGTTTGGTAACAACACTTTCGCATCGCTTTTCCATCTAGGGGAACTCCCATCTTTGGACAGTCTACTCCGGCGCAGGGTATTATTCCTGTGTCGGGGGCACATATTGCAGGACCTTGGAACTCAGGACAAGGATCCGTTCCCTCCTCTGGAATGTCATTCTGGGGGAATTCTTTCCACAGTCAATGGAACCCTGGGCAAACTTCTATGCCTCTCCCATCATGACCGGCATGGGGTAATCCTTCCCAAAGTCCTTCAAACACGATGCATGCCCAACATCCTATGTCTTTTATGGGGAATCAACCAATGATGTCTCCATAGATGCAAAATCCTTACGCTGGTCAGGGCCATGGTTTCTACCAAAATCCGGGCCAATAGCCAAATTTTTTCTGGCAACTTGGTGCTAGTCAAACTCCAGGACCCTTTTTCCCAGGTTATTAGCAGCAACCCAAACTACCATTCCCGGCAACATTACACTTGCCAGATTTGACAAGGTTGTTAAATGATCCAATTTGTCACGATTCGCGTTGGCCTCCTATGCCAACGAAGTTGCCTTCGGACATTCCAAAGCTCAAGGACAAGCCTAATGAAGATACAGGTGATCACATGACTACCTTCCATCTTTGGTGTTCATCTAACTCATTGAAACATGACTCCATCCAGTTGCGATTATTTCAACGCACTCTTATCGGGAGTGCCGCGAAATGGTACATTGAGCTTGATCGCTCACGATACTCTTCTTTTGGCGAACTGGCGATGGCCTTCCTTAACCATTTCCAGTTACCTGTGAGATACGATGCTGGCACAGAGCCGCTTGCCAATTTCGAACAGACGGCAACAGACCATATCTCTGATCATATCCGAGAATGGAGACACCGAAAGAGTCTAATCAAAGTACCAGTCCCATCAACATTCCTGCTTGAGTGGTTCCTTAAGTCTTTAGTCCCGCAATTATCCAAAGACGTTGCGACTTCAGGAGTTTTCTCCAAAGAAGATGCCATCATGAGAGCTCAATAGTTTGAGCTCATCTATTCTCAGTCTGGTTTATTGTACAACATCCTCCCGGATGCACCACGATCGATACTGGATAAAACTAGACAGAGAGATGGACCACATGTTGATGGTATTATTGGTTCAACACAAACCAAGCCCGCTGAGCAATTGGCAAAGCAATTGCAACAATTATCTATTCAACACTCAACGACCAACCAGACTACTGCTTTGGCTACTCCTCCTACCCAAATGTCGAAAGTACACTCTGTGCAGACGACTAACCCAAAGGCCACCCAATAGCGTAAAGGGAAGAAAAAAAAACGAAAGAAGGGTAAGGGGGAGAAAAAACCCACTGATAATGCTGGCGAGGGCACCATAGAAAAATAGAAGGCAAGGTATCTGTGCAACTTGTGTGTGGAAGACAACCCGACCCATCTATGTCCTCGACTTGCAGAGGCCCAGAAGTTTGTCACACAGCAACAACAAGCTGTGTTGACTAACCCCTTTCAGCATGGGAAAAATTTAACTCAAGCCTCTACAAGTGCCGAAGGGGGCAGCCAAGAAACCTTCCCTTCCCCAAACAATTCCTCATCCGCGAACGTATATATGGTTAGGGGTGATGCTTTAATAACGACCAGAGTGCATGACTATAGTAAACCAAGCACCTCTGAGAAGCGTAAAGAAGCTGAGATCCCATCTCTTCCTCTACAAATCGTGAAGATGTTGGGTGAAACAATGACATGCATTCCAAAGGGTGCATTGAAGAAAGCTTCTCACAACCCAAACGCAAGGGCCGCCCAGAATTACTCTGTGGTGGAGGATTTATCACAAACTCCTTGTGTGATGTTCACTTTGGATGTCCTCCAAAGCTGCCCTGCTTAGAGGAAAGCCTTGTTGACTGCTTTAGGCTCTACTGAGACTTGTAACCCAGGTACCATCATGTTAGATACGACTGACTTAAAACCTCGTCTGCCTTACCATGTGGCGTTTCAGATACTAGTGGATCATCCCACGAAAACTTTTACACGGAATATCTTTCACACGGTGGTCGACGAGGGAGCTTCAACTTGCATTATGTCATTAGCATGTTGGAAAGCCATTGGTCATCTCGCTTTGTCTCCATCACCTACTCTCCTCACTACGTTCGATGGTCATTCTTTCCGACCACATGGCATCGTTCCTTCTTTCCCTGTACAGTTAGGAGGGAAGATCGTGTGCATTGAAGTATTGGTAGTCGATGCCCCCCTCGACTATAATCTCTTGTTAGGTCGAAGTTGGGCTTATGCTATGCAAGCTGTGGTTGCTACAATTTTCCAAGTCTTATTGTTTCCACATGAGGGTCGGATAGTGACCATCGATCAATTGTCCTTCTCTAGACCTGACCCAACTTTGGGGGCATCCACGATTCCCATGATTGATAATCCTCAAGCCGGTGTCGTTAACGTAGGAGTTGGTTTGTGACCATATTTGATGGGTACCTTTGATTACCCACCTCCTCATGACGATGTCAAGTTTATATCGAATCACCACAAGGCTGAGAGTTTTCAAGTTTTGTCGTTCTGCACGACTTACTTTACAGATCCGTGGATTCTTCCTTCCCCATAAGCCACGATGGATGAGATAGGGCACTCCGGCATGTCCATGCCCTTGTCAGTCGCTAAAGTAGCATACTCTTTAGTCCAACAAGATTCAACTAATCTTGATCTGACTCCCGCACAAGAGTTGGATCCGCTTTTAGAGCCTATATGGGCTCAGGATTCTCTTGCTACCACCGATTCGTTAGACTTAGTCTTGCCTTCCAACGAAGCAGTTATCGAAGCGATGACTAGTCCAGAAAAACCTTGGGAAGATCTTCATCAAAGATCATATTTCCTCCCAGAGTTAAACCGAATTGCGGCAGGAGAATTCACTATCACCATGACGGGAGATCAACCATTTCCTATTAACCTCTTAGCTACACAGGAAATTTATGCTGAGGGAAATATGGTGACTATCGCTGAAACTGTACCTATCAATATCTCCCGAAACCCTGGCATCGTGGAAAATGTCTTCATCGGAGAAGATTTCTCCCCTGAAGAGATTCAAATTTACACGGATCTTTTCAAAGAATTCCGCGATGTTTTTTCCTGGTCTTATGAGGAAATGCCATGCATCGATCCAAAAATAGTTGAACATGAAATCACAATGTACCCTGATGCTAAACCTGTTCGACAAAAACTTCGTCTAGTCAATCCTAAGAAAGCAGCAACCATCAAGAGTGAGGTTGAGAAATTGCTCAAGGCAGGGTTCATTTACCTTATCCATTTGACTCAATGGGTGTCAAACCCCGTGTCGATCCATAAAAAACAAGGCACGATTCGTGTATGGACCGATTTCCGTGATTTGAACAAGGCATGTCCAAAAGATAATTATCCAACCCCATTCATTGACCATATCATTGATGAATGTGCTGGTTGTGAGGCCTTTTCATTCATGGATGGTTTTTCAGGCTATAACCAAATTCAAATCAAACCTGAGGACCAACACAAAACGACATTCATTTTTCCGTGGGGTACGTTCGCCTATTGTAAGATGCCTTTTGGCCTTAAGAATGCCATAGCCACTTTCCAGCGGGCTATGTATTTTAAGTTTCATGACCTCAAACATATAGTCGAGGCCTGTCTAGATGATTTAGCATCACACTCTCGCAAGAAAAAGGATCATCCTACACACCTCAGACTAATCTTCGAACGTTGTCGCTACTACATGATTCGCTTGAATCCCAACAAGTGCAGCTTTTGCGTCACGTTAGGACGTTTGTTAGGTTTCATCATTTCAACATCAGGGATCATGGTCGATCCTCATAAGGTGGAGGCAATGATCCAGTTTCCACCCCCACGCACAATCTTACAACTTCAAATTCTTCAAGGCAAGGAGAAATTCTTACGACGCTTCATCACCAACTATGCCAAAATCACCAAGGGATTTATGCCTTTACTAAAGAAAGACGTTCCCTTTTTCTGGGACAAAGCTTCTCAACTCTCTTTCGACGCATTAAAACACGCTCTCACAACCGCACCTTTGCTACGAACACCTAACTATAACAAAGATTTCCTTTTGTATCTAGCTGCCCCAGAATCAACCATAGGCATGGTTTTAGTTCAGGAAGATGATTCATTTTCAGAATACGTGATCTATTACCTGAGTCGAGGTCTCGTAGGACCGGAACTTAATTATTCCCATTTCAAAAAACTTGCGTTGGTAGCAGTTCATGATGTTCAACAGTTCCGTCACTATGTTCTATTTCGCAATACCACCATCATTGTTGTCATGAATCCATTCCAGTACATGTTGACACGACGAGTTATCGATGGAAAAATCAGTAGATGGATGGTAATCCTCCAAGAATTTGACTTAGACTTTGTTTCATCCAAGTCCAAGAAGTCATTGGTCTTCATAGAACTTATTTCAGAACTTTCGATTGAGTCAGGTGACGTTGTGCCTGAGGAATCGCCTATCCGGGGGGATATGTTTTTGATTGCATCTTCAGATCCTTGGTACGAAGATATACTGATCTATCTCTAGAATTTGAAGTTCCTCACCTCTGCTTCTTGTGACGAGCATCGGTGGATACACCATCAGGCTAAGAATGATCTCATACTCGATGATACGTTGTATCGAAGAGGTGTAGATTTTGTTTTGCTTCGATGTCTCACTCATGAGGAGGCCATCATAGTGCTCAACGATTGTTGTACAGGAGCCTGTGGTGGTTGTTGGAGCCGCACTGTTCTTTCACCCTGCACGAATTTTCAAAGTTTGATACTTGAAATCCGAAGATGTTTTTCTTCTCCTTACGAACCTCATAAAGCTTTCAAAGCTTGTCACATGAATAGCGATGCGTTTTTGTGCCTTCAAATAAAATTCGTTTTTTCGCAAGAATGTTGCTCTCTTGTTTCATTTCGGGATGTCGTCAGTCGGACGTTTTAGATATTCGAATTTACAAGTCCCGAGTCGCGAAACTGCGAACTCACTCTTTCAAATTTTTCACCCAAGGCATTAACTACGGTAAACCATTTAACCCATGATTAGACATTGTCGGAGTTTTGTGACTCGGCATTTCTCGACCCTAAATTTTTGTTTTTTCAACCCCGAGAGTCGAGAACGTGACAAATTTTGAATTAACCATAAATCAAGAAACAGGAGTAAAGAAACTAACCATAGTTAAACTCGGTTCTCGGCACATCGCCTCTCGGCTTTTTCTCTCATAAAGCTGAAGTGTCCAAAACTCCGATTCGCGAAGTCGCGACATAATTATATTGAGCCCTAATTATCGCCACATCGTAATATCGCGACTCTGCATATCGTTCCTCTAAAAAACTGTCTTCAAATTCCCGATTCACGATCTGGCGATTAAGTTAATCATATCATTAAGAATCCGCTACATCATGATCATTGTTAATTAATGTCAAGATCGGAATTCACAATCTCGCGAGTTATAAAATCAAAACGATAAGGAGAAATTCATGAGATGACGAAAAACAAGGAAAGCTATAGGTCATTAAGATTGGAAACTTTTAAAATCAAACGGACTACATCTCGCGCTTCAAGGTTGGCACACTCCACGAGGTGTTTATTCATTTACTCTCCATAACTTGAGTGCCTGTCAAGCCGCCCAATATTCATGACATTAATGAAAAATCTAGGTAAATCCACGATGAAAGTAAGATCAGATTTTTTCAATTAATCTGGTTTTATTCGCGATTTGACGGACTGATGACAAAGTACATGGTTTTCAAAATATATACGAGGCCTTGTTTTATTTGTTAAAAAGAAAATATTTCTTGTCAAACGTATAAGAGCAAGATTTCTCCAAGTGAACTAGCCTCTGTATGTATACGCAGGTTTATCACAGAAGAACGAAAAAACCCGCTCCAGCTATGGCACCAAGGAGAGGAGCTAAAGCAAATGTCGAAGCCGCCGCACAGGGTACAGACAATATCTCGGATACTTCGCCT
>ML791796.1:69566-83049 GCA_009831015.1 Picea engelmannii
CCATAGTTAAGCTTTTTTCAGACTCCTTAAAAGTGAAAAAATAGCCGAGTGATCTTGTCCTTTTCACACTCATTAAAATGGTTTTGAATTGACGTCTAATCGGTGCTAGTTTATCCCTTTTTCGAACTGACTAGACTATTGTCAAAAAAGGTACCCCAATGGAGTTTCCTTTTATACTTTTTCAGACTCTCTAAATATGAAAAACCACTGAGCTTACCTTCTCTGGGCTCGTTAAACTTACATCGAAGGATGTTACCATGGTGTGTTCTATCAACTGCATTTGCATACCTTACTCATCATCCTTGTAACAGTTTGCTTCTGCGTCTTAACACCTTTGGCCACTGGAGGATTTTTCCTGAGTATCATTTCCCTAGAATATCAGTCTTGTCCTTGTGCCTAGAGCTTGTATGTTTGCAGTACTCGATCCTCCATTGTAACGTAATATTCCTTTATTCTTTTCCAAAAACTATCAAAAAGAAAAAAAAATCAAGTATACCCCAAAAAGAGGATGGGAAAAGTATTTTCTTTATTGGCAGCATAATGAGTCGCCCTTGGATGAAGCGCATCTGTCCATTTGATCATCAAGCTATGGGATGTAGTACAACCTTAGGATTATTTTTCTCTCTACATAGAGTTGTGTCCTCCACCGTTTGGTTACTCTTCCAAACATATGGAGAGTTTGCGTTGCCTCCTGCTTCGTAGACTTATGATTAACAAATATGTTGCCTGAGTCTTATCACTTGTCATGTTATCGTCCAAGGGAAGTTTGTCACTAAGCCTGATCGACCCCTCTGTAATATGTCTCTTGTCCGCATACCCGACCATCCTGAATGTCCAATCAAGTCTTTGTTCGAAATCATTGAAGCCTTCAGTCCGATCATCAAGATTATCAAGTCCATAACCGACGAGTCGTCGAAGACCTCTAGGTAGTGCATTTGTACACTCATGTTACACTCCTACCCAAGTGTAGAAGATTTTGAGGTTGTTTCTCGAGCTCTGAAGTACAACCATCAGGCCGAATCAGCTTCTGGGAGATGGATACTTTATATGTATATATTTCTGATTTCGAGATGTAGCTCCGCTGTGTATTATTCACGGCTACTCTTCATAGGTATTTGACATGGATCTATAGTGTATTTGATTGTTAGCCATGGTTCTATTTTATCCCAAGCATGGGTATGCTGGCCTCGGTGAGACATTTTTTATTTTGCAGACGACACCTCTTGATTCTTGATCCTTGGGCTCACTCGTTCAGCGTATCAGTACAGATTGGTAAAATATTAGTAATGTATTTTGGCCATCAGATGCTCTTCTAACCTCACACATTAGGGGGAATATGTTATAACCCTAAATTGCACCACAGATTCTTACTTGGCATTAGGCCAACTCATATACCTTCATTGCCAAAACAACTACTAAACAACCTCTTTAAAAATCCTCTTGGGTAAAGGTACACGCGCCCTAACCGACTACTGCACGTGGGTGAATGCTAGCAGGACTACTACAGCCCGCGTTTACCTAACAAATCACAAAAACAGGAAAGTTTCCGACGGGACAAAAATATATGGGTCAGTTAACTGAAACTCTTGGCCATGCATGGTCGAGAGTTCATCCAAAACCCTAGCTCCTTCTAGCCTATAAAGGAAGGGGTAGAGGTACTATTTGGAAGAGGAAAATTATAGCAAAGAAACTCTACCCATTTGCCAAATCCATTTGTCCCAACCCTTTAGCCTTTCCTCAAGCCTAAGGATAATTAACGCAAATCAGTTGGAGGACAAAAGAAGAGGAGGATCCCAGGATCAGGGTCAAGGAGCGGTGGCCAGTCTCGACTTTGATTGTAAGTTGATTCATTTTGAAAATAATAAAAGAATACTTTTCTCGTCCCAATGCATGAGTTATCTATGATATGTTTAATTTATGCTTAATTTCTAACCCTCAAGTAGAAAAATAGCCTGCATGCGTATTGTTTTGTCTTGATTGCAGGTTAACTTTGGAAGGAGCAGCGCAAGTAAGCGGGCAAAGCGCAATGGAGGATCTACACCAAACATCGGTAAAAAGGTTAGTAGTTCCTTTCCATGCATGTGTCTTGAAAGAGAGGTCTACGTTTTGGGTGGTAGGTTAAAAGGTCATTTCTTTACGGTCAAAATCTGCATGCAAGTCTGACCCTAGTTTTCTAGTCCGTAGGGTATGGTCGCCAATTCTGTTGTTGGGAAATAATACCCTACGGACTAGAAAACTAGGGTCAGACTTGCATGCAGATTTTGACCATAAAGAAATGACCTTTTAACCTACTACCCAAAACTTAGACCCCTCTTTCAAGACACATGCATGGAAAGGAACTACTAACCTTTTTATTGATGTTTGGCGTAGATCCTCCGTTGTGCTTTGCTCGCTTACTTGCGCTGCTCCTTCCAAAGTTAACCTGCAATCAAGATAAAACACTATGCATGCAGGCTATTTTTCTACTTGAGGGTTAGAAATTAAGCATAAATTAAACATATCATAGATAACTCATGCATTGGGATGAGAAAAGTATTCTTTTATTATTTTCAAAATGAATCAACTTACAATCAAAGTCGATACTGGCCACCGCTCCTTGATCCTGATCCTGGGCTCCTCCTCTTCTTTTTTCCTTCAACTTCTTTGCGTTAATTCTCCTTAGGCTTGAGGAAAGGCTAAAGGGTTGGGACAAATGGATTTGGCAAATGGGCAGAGTTTCTTTGCTATAATTTTCCTCTTCCAAATAGTACCCCTACCCCTTCTTTTATAGGCTAGAAGGAGCTAGGGTTTTGGACGAACTCTTGGCCATGCATGGCCAAGAGTTTCAGTTAACTGACCCATATCTTTTTGTCTCGTCGACAACTTTCCTGTTTTTGTGCTTTGTTAGGTAAACACGGGCTGTAGTAGGCCTGCCAGCATTCACCCGCGTGCAGTTGTGGGTTAGGGCGCATGTACCTTTACCGAAGAGGATTTTTAAAGAGGTTGTTCAGCAGATGTTTTGGCAATGAAGGTATATGAGTTGATCTGATGCCAAGTAAGCATGTGTGGTGCAATTTAGGGTTATAACAATTTTTGGGGTACAATGAGTCTTCAAAGGAATACCGGTTCTACATCCTTGGTCAGAGACAGATTGAGGTGAGCATAGATGTTACCTTTGAAGAGGAGGTAGCCTTCATGAGATCTAGAGGATCTCACATGGATATTGATAGTGAGAAACAAGAAGAGATTGTTCCTTCTCCCCCTCCAGTTGATGTTCCTAGAAATATTGTAGTAGGTCATAAGTGACCTACATGGACTCGTTAGACTCTACAGGAGGCAGAAATACATGTAGCTCCTCATGGTACCTTCTGAGAGAGAAAGAGACCTCAAAGATATCCATGCTATGCTGTAACTATGAGCCACATCATTGATTTTGATCCTTCATGTTATGAGGAGGAATCTAGTATGGAGAGATGCCATGATGGAGGAGTATTAGTCCATCATGAAGAATGATGTGTGGTATATTGTTCTGAGACCTGAAAGGAAGTCTGTAGTGACTTCCAAATGGATCTGTAAGATCAAACATACAACTGACGGAAGCATCGAGAAGCACAAAGAAAGTTTTGTTTCTAGAGGATTCTCTCAGGTGGAGGGAATAGATTATGAGGAGATATTTGCTCATGTTTCTCCTGTTGCTCAATACACTTCTATTTGAATGATTATTTTCCTTGCAACATCCATGGGTTGGAAACTACATCAGATGGATGTGAAGAAAACCTTTCTCAATGGAGAGATTGGGGAATAAATATACATCAAGCAGCCGGATGGTTTCATCATACATGAGAAGGAGTCTCATGCGTGTAGGTTGAAGAAGGCCCTGTATGGACTCAAGCAGGCACCTCGAGATTGGTATGTGAGGATTAATGGACACTTGATGAGTTTGGGATTCAAAAAAAGTGTTGTTGATCCCAACCTGTACTACAAAACTATTAATGGTGAGGCTTTGATTTTGTTCCTCTATGTTAATGATTTATTCCTCACAGGTACATAGAGCTTTATTTTTTAATGCAAGTATGCGTTGGCCTCTGAGTTCGAGATGAAGGACCTTGGTATGATTCACTACTTATTAGGACTAGCAGTGTGGCTGAGAACTGATGAGATCTTCTTGAGTCAGGGGAAGTACACAGTTGAGATATTGAATAAGTTTGAGATACTGAACTTCAAGCCCATGGATATACCAATGATGACGAATGTAAATAAACTAAGTGTGTCTTCTTTCAATTTTGACTAGATTGATCTGACTCTGTACAGACAACTAATTGTATAATTGATGTATCTGGTTAACACCAGACCAAATATTTGTTATGTAGTGAGTGCACTTAGCCAGTTTATAAGTCAGTTGAGATAGACACACTAGATTGTTGTGAAACATGTGTTGAGATACTTGTGAGGAACAGTTCGACATGGTTTGAGTTACACTTCCAGTATTGATATGATATGGCAGGAATATATTGTCTTTGATTGGGCAGGGAGTGCAGTGGACAAAAAGACCACCTTCAGGTGTTGCTTCACTTTGGGATCTTTCATGGTTTCCTGGTGTAGCAGGAAATGAAATTATGTGGCGTTGAGCAAAACATAATCATAATACATTTCATTAAGTATGACAGTCCGTGAAGCAGTGTGGCTTCACAAGATCCTTAAAGATATATCCGAACATGTGTTTTATTCCACCATTATTCATTATGGTAACAAAAGTTGTGTGAAGATCTCTAATAATATAGTGTTTCATGACAAATTGAACCACATTGTGATCAAGTACCATTTCATCCGAGACATGGTGCAAGGGAAGGAAGTATTGGTCCAGTACCTTCCTACAGATGAGCAGGTTGTTGATGTTCTTACCAAACCAGGATGAAGTTTAAGGACTTTTATGATAGACTTGACGTGGCAGAGAATGCCTCCCTCATTAAGAGAGAGTGTTGATGTTTGTAGCTTCTTAAGACATTCTCCAGATCGTACTCCTATGTGACTGAGTTGATTTGATCTATGATGAAACTTATCTGAGAAGGGATAAGTGGGGCACCTATCTGAGAAGGGATAAGTGTGGTTGGGCTTATAACCCAACGTCCCATGTGGAGAGCACATTAGGACATGTCAAGGGAGTTGACCCTTAACGTCATACACTATGGGAGTTGACCCTAGTGTTTCTAGAGGGTGTAGCCTCTAGAAGTCCACATGGAGTGCCATGTGTGACAAAATTTCTCCAGATCATACTTCTCTATGAATTGAGTTGAGTTAATCTGTGAGGACACTTATCCAAGAAAGGATAAGTGGAACACTTATTCGAGAAGGAATAAGTACAGTTGGGCTTATAAACCAACATCCCATGTGGAGAGCACATGAGGACATCTCAAACGAGTTGACCCTTGATGTCATACACTATGGGAGTTGACGCTAGTGTTTCTAGAGGGTGTAGCCTTTAGAAGTCCACATGCAGTGCCATGTGTGACAAACTTTCTCTAGATCATACTCCTCTATGAATTGAGTTGAGTTGATCTATGAGGACACTTGTTCAAGAAGGAATAAGTGCATTTGGGCTTATATCCCATCATCCCATGTTCAGAGAACATGAGGACATGTCAAGGGAGTTGACCCTTGATGTCTCACACTATGGGGAGTTGACCCTAAGTGTTCCTAGAGGGAGTAGCCTCTAGAAGTCCACCTAGGAGTGCCATGTGTGACAAATATTTTACTACTATGGTTTTTTTGTACCATTGGTGGAGACTCCGTGTATCTGGACAGTAGTTGTGTAATACTATGGAAAGATACCTCCCTAGCTAAGAGGGAGTGTTGATGTTTCAGCATCAGACGTAACTTCTCCTACATTGGGCTGCAAACCAAGGGAGATAGGATACATTTATCACAAAGGTGCACTTGTGATAAATGGGCCCAGAAATAGTCCTTCCTTGATCATGACAAGGAATAATATGGACTCGAGGTGATTGAAGTGATTTCCATGTGTTAGTTAGCATCAAGCGGACATTCACTCATAGGTGTGTGCCTGTGGTGAAAGATCATGTTTTGGTCTTTGTCCTAGTCATGGTGATTTGACAAGGAATGATAAAGACTCAAGATGCTATATGCTATTACATGTAGACCCAAAGTGAGCCTAATCTTAGAAAGAGTTAATTGGCTCAGAGGGAGAATCGCAGAAGGAGTTTCTCCTCGGTTAAGGTGGGAGAGAGATGTCTCCCGAGACTAACAGACAAGTGTCATGAGTCTAGGGTGAAGTTTGTATACTTCAAAGACAAGAGTGGCATGTTGCAGAATGTCTCCCTCGTTGAGAGGAGTGTTGATGTTTGGACAACATTGGGAAGACATTCTCTAAAGATAATAATTACTAATATAATTATTATTGATTATTAAATATAGTATGTAATAAGTAAATGATAATAATAAGTAGTTATTGATTATTCAAGGGATGCATCCTTTCATGGATGGTCACCTTATGTTCCCTATATATGGAACACTCATTATTGTAATAATACATCGAATATCTCTCATATCTCATATGAATAAAAAACCAACACAAACGACGTTTAAATTGTATGTCGTTTATCCCTCATTGAACTAATATACATTACAATGGAAATTTAAGGATAAGTTTTTATTCTATCATGTTTTGTTCTAATTTCTTGTTGAAGTTAGGGAGATTAGTTAGTGTTAGAACTTACCGATTTTTCCAGTAACATAGGTGAAGTCCCCTAACTTTCTATGGATTCTTATCTATTAGATGTGGTATGTGCCTGAAATGTATTTTTTGAGATGAAATTTAGTTGGCATGTATATAAATTTCATGTCCACATATATTTTATCATATTATGGTAAAATAGTTATAATAGATCATATCCTATGATATGTGATCTATTCTTGGCCTATTTTTATTTTATCATTTTCCCACAAGAATTCCCTAGGTTATCCAAGCAAGCCAAGAAGCTCACATCATTCATTGGGAATTGGTATCTGGAGGAAAAATTCACTTATTTTATAATATTTGGAGATACTTATGCTCTGCATATGTGCCAAATAGGTTGTCCTTGGGATAAATCTATTATAAAACCATCTTACATGGATTCAATGCCTCTTTAGTCAAGGACAAAAAGAGATCATTTATTCCTTATGGTTTTCAATTATGATATTATTTTGTTAAATAGACCACACACACCAGGCATGAAGGGTTAATTCCTCTTGAATATAGGTTTGGGACTAGAAGATATCAAAAACATGATTCCAAATATCTCATAATGAAAGACATTGATCAAGTTGTAGTATATTGGCCTTATGCACATTGTAATTTTGATGATGAAGTCTTCACTGAGAATGCACATAGTTGGGATGAGGTTCTTCATAGAAAATCTCATCTAGTTCTGTTTGTTTTAAAAACCATCTCCATGGATGAGAAAGTAGAGGATATTAACTGAACTACTACAGTTGTTATTCAAGGTGTGGTAGCTGAAAGAGAAGTTGAAGAAGCAAAGAGAGTGGAAGAGGTTCAAATGAAATTAGAAGTTGATCAACGATCCCTTGAAGAAGAGAAAAGTAAGGCAACATAAGAGAAATAACAATTGAGGAAAAAAGAATAAGAATTGAAAAGGAAAGATGTCGATCATACTAATTAAGGATGAATGACACAAGGAGAAGTTAGTAGATAGCCATAGAAAGATAAGAGAACAAAATCTAAAAGAGAACCAAGAATCTGGATATAATGGAAAAGTATCATAACATACTGAGGAAAGAAAATAAGAATCAAAAGCACTAACTCTTTTGTTGAACGATGTCCCTCTCATAGATATTCATCCTTAAATCATTATGGATCGTATCTAGGACGATGATGAAGAGGTTTTTGTAGACAAATTTCCAATCATAAATGAGTCTAATCGAAACCTCAGAAGCACATCTCCAATCATCATAATGACAAGGAAACACTCATGGATACTAATGTTGGTGAGAAAAGAGAAAAATAAGGGTGATGTGGCACTTGGAAAAGAGAATGGTGTAGCTAAAAAAGAGCTTGGAAAGGGTCTTGGGAAGGAAACCCTAGAGACTAGGACAACAGATTATATCTGTGGAAAAATAAACGAGGAAACAATTTTCAATCCATACACTACATATTTACCTAGGGATGATGAGAAATGAGAAATTTATATGGAAAGAAAAGAAGATGATACAAAAAATCAAGATTATATTAATGATACCTCCAAAGGATAAGTAGATGAGAAAGTGAAAAAAATAGGCCAACCTATTGATAAGCCAATCAGTGAACACATGAAAGACCAAGAAGTGGAAGAGGTGATAAAATAAATAACAATGATGGATAAGGGTAAGGATATTATCGCAGAACATTTTTATACACCAGAAAGCCTAGAAAACATGTTGTCTTGGGGTGCTCTTCCAATACTCTAACCTTTATATGAGGTTCCCAACATTGAACCTATAGCTTATGAAAGGAAGAGGCATTTTTTGGTGAAAGGAACACAAAGAAAGAGGAAGTTGACCCTAGATAGCATTGTAATAATGACCTTAGAAGAAAATGTATTTGATACAAGGAAGGCTAGAGTTAGTGAATTTTTGGGTGCAGTAATGGCCATCTCCCATGCCACAATTGATAGAGTCAAGGAAGAGGGAAGGGACACAAATGTTATGAAGAAGGAATTGAAATCTTTTCAACATCAAGTAGATTATTATAAATATATTAATCAGGAAATATTGATTCTGAGGGAAAACTTCTTGGAAGACTATGGAATATATAGCGTGATTGAAGATTCTTTCATCTTGAATATTATCAATTATCAATATGAAACTTCAGTATGTGAATTAGCTTACAAGGAAATTTTGAAATGGGATAAAAGGGCATCTAGGACTTCGCATTAGGTGGAATATATCAAGCAGATATAGAAAGGTCAAGATGAAGAAGACCATTACATCAAGATCTTAAATAATGATAAAATTTATAGGATACAAATCGTCATGAAGTATTTCTTGGATTAATGAGAGGGGGGCTGAATCAGTAACGAGAAATTATAGTACTTTTAACCATGGTTTATTCTTCAACAATTTTCAACATTTTATCTTTAGCATTCAATATATCATCAGCAGTATAATCATAAGAAGCATCACATCACAATAGATACACAATACACCAGTATTTACATGGAAACCCAGATGGAAAAAAAACCATGGAATGATTTCTTATATATTTATCATAATAAAACATTCATTGGAGGCACCAACTTGCCATTCTCCAGCTACAAATGGAAGGAGGCTCCAACCACCTATTCTCAGGCTCTAACCTGAAGGAAGATATGAATCCCTAATTCTCTGGCGCTAACTAGGAGGAGGATACAATCCCTTAGGTTCTCTAGATACAACTGAAAAGTGGCTACAACCACCTTTCCTTGCCTTTTCCAACCTCCTTGTAATACAAATGTAGACCAATTGTTGCTATCAAAAAAATTTCCATTGTCACTGTCACTCTGTCTCTATCACTTTCATTGTCACTCTATCTCTGTCACTGTCACATCAACCTGTATCTTCTCATCAACCAACTATAAATGTACCATACCATGCATCAAGTGTATACCAATATACATGTTATCTCATGCATCAATCATGAACCAAAATATACACCGACAATGAATAGTGAATCATGAACTAGAGAATCAACCATGTACAACCTGTGCCGTATTGTTAGGGTCCTAACCCACACATAGGTAGAAATATATATTCAGATGTAATAAAGGTCAATATTAATAAGGGCTTGCAACAAAATAGAATAAGTTGAATGTAAGAAGACCTAATAGAAGCTTCCGCTTCTAGAAAGATCTTCCTCTAGATGCTTCTTTTGATAGACATATTTAGTATAAATAGGAGTCGAGGGTATGAGAACTCTAGCTTGGATATTATTGTAATAGAGCTTTGCTCGACTGGAGGTTTCCCCCTCGAAGAGGCTCGTGAACATTTCTCCCAGAATCAAAGTGTTATTTCTATTGTTATTCTTATATCATTTCAGTGTTATTGTGGTGATTGTTCTGGTTATATTGTTTTTATTTTGCCATTTCTGGCATTTTATTTATGTTCTGCATACCTTTATATTTGGTATATTACAAGTGGTATCAGATCATTTTCCTCGACAAAAATTATGGGTAATTTTTTTTTCAAGGTAGAGACGTAGTCCGGTGTCTTTAAGACACAGAGATCTATCGTTACGCACATAAACCCGAGGTTGAGGGATTCATATACACAGGAAATACAAGTGGTACTTAAGTGCACATCTGTTGGACACCCTTGTAACCCCTATTAGTACCCCTTCGAGTGGTAGTGCATCAAAAAACACCTGTGTATGGATTGCCCTAGATTAACTGAAGCCCTCTTTAGATAAACCGATCGGCTGCCTAACTGCTATAGTGATGCCGAGAATAACACTTGGGAAGATAATCTCTAGTACCTGGGTAGTCGGGTAGTATGGCTAAGGGTATGGTATAGCCTCCTTAGTTAGTTCCCTATGATATTGGGATGAGTACTATTGTTGGACCCTACACATATATAAGAGACCTATAGCATAGGGAAAACCCTTGTCTATAGAACCCTTGAATACCTAACCCTTGGGAACAAAAACATAAATAAATTAAAACAAACAAGATCTATTTTCATGCAACTGTGTTCGGGTTTCCAAATCACTACACATTTCCTCCTAGTTAAGCATTTCGGCATTTCATCACTACAATATTCTTCAAACTGGAGTATAACTCCATAGGTGTAAAAAAAAAGAAAAAAGTCTGGAATTTTTTTCACTATTATTTGAGACCTATTCCATTGGATTCACCTCTTATCCCTTATCACATTCATACATATCATTTTTTGAAAAACAATTTTGACCCCACCCGCCCCTTTTTGGTTCCCTCATCCTCATGGCCCATACCCATAGCCAAGACTTAGAAACTCGCTTCAATACCTTGCAATATAGTCTCACCGAGACCCAACAAGAAGTGAAACAACTCAGTGCCAATGTTGTCACCATCAATACAACCATGCAGTCCTCAATGGAGGAAATCAAGCAAGACTTGACCACCCAAATTGGATATGTCTTTTCGTCGCTCTGCACCAAGCTGCATATCCCTACAAATAACCCTTCCTCTGACCCACCTTCACATACTAAAGTTGAAAATTCCTCTCATTCCCATAACTTTCAGCACCATCACTTTCAACATGACTTACGCCTCCCATGGGTGGATGTGACAAAATTTTATGGCTTGGATCCCAGTGGTTGGGAAACCCAAATGGAACATTATTTCTCTTTATATGACATTACATATGACTTGGCCAAACTCTGGTATGGTGTTCTCCATCTAGATCAAGAACGTTGGCAATGGTGGCAATGGAGAAAAACTTCCCGTCAAGGGTATATTTCTTGGACACACTTTGTGCCATAGATTTATGAATGCTTTGACACTGACACCAACCATTTGGGCAATTTGACAAAGTTGAAACAATCAGGAATAGTGGAAGACTTTATAGCTTCCTTTGAGCACCTAGATTTCCGGACAGAGGGCATGTCTAATGCCTTTTTCCGAGAGTGTTTTATTAGTGGCCTCAAGGATGAGATTTGGGACCATGTCCTCATGGATCGTCCTCAGAGTTGGGTGGAGGATACTAAAAGAGATAAAGAAGTACAACATTTTTATCTTCTCAAAACCGAAACCCTCCTTTATCCCTTGCACTAAACCAGTAAATCCCATTACTCCCTCCACTCCACTAAAGATCCAAAATTTGACTAGGGATGAAATGGCTAAACGCCAACTCAAAGGCCTTTGTTATAATTGTGATGAAAAGTATTTCCCATGCCACAAGTGTAAGGAACAAAAGATTTTATGGCCATCTCGAAGGATATTTTGGAAGAGGATGTTGAAACTCCCCTTGTGTCTGAGTCACTTGAAACCACTGACATAACCCCTCCCTCAGACCCTCCTGAAGTAGAACTGGTCATTTCCCTCAATGCTCTCACTGGCTTCTCCACTCCCCAAACCCTCAAGCTAATCGGTTACATCAAGCATAGGAAGGTCATCATTTTGGTTGCTAGTGGAAGCACCCATAATTTTATTCATTGCCGCATTGCTCAAGAAACTCATTGCTACATCCATGTCATCAATAATTTCCAAATCATGATTTCCAATGGTGGCTCCATGAAATGTGGAGTGCGTTGGGAAAATGTGTGTCTCCAAATTGGTGACTACCACCTAAAATCTCATATGTTTGCTATCGACATGGGCGGTTGTGACATTTTGTTGGGTGCAGATTGGCTAAGGACTGTGGGTCCCATTCTCATGGATTTTAAGGAATTAACCATGCAATTTTACCAAGAGGGGCACCAATATAAGTTCCAAGGCATAACTGTCGATTCACATGAGATCATTAGTTCCCATCGCATGGAAAAGCCGCTTAAAAAAGGTCGTTCATGTGTTATTTCCCAACTCCATGCCATACAAGCAATAGAGACACCCTCTATGCTGCAAGACCTCCAAGCCATCCTTTCTAAACATCAAGTGGTCTTTTCCACTCCCCAAGGACTCCCTCTTTCCCATGATGTTAATGATCATTTCATTCCCCTTGTACCTGGAATCCTTCCTCCCAATATTCATCCGTATCATCACCCCTTTTCCCAAAAAAATGAAATTGAGAAAATGGTCTAAGAAATCCTTAATGCAAGCGTTATCCGCCCTAGTACGAGCCGCTACTCTTCTCCTATGGTCATGGTACTAAAGAAAGAAGTTTCTTGGTGAATGTGTCCTAACTTCCGTGCACTCAAAAAACTTACCATTAAAGACAAATTTCCCATTCCTGTCATTGATGACCTCTTGGATGAATTGAGTGGTGCCCAATTCTTTACTAAACTTGATCTTCATTCGGGATACCACCAGATACGTATGAAAGAGGAAGACATTCCCAAGACTACCTTTAGAACTCATGAGGGCCACTATGAGTTTTTGGTCATTCCCTTTGGCTTGTGTAATTCCCCCTCCACCTTCCAAAGCCTCATGAATCATGTCTTCTATCCTTTTCTTCGTCATTTTGTCTTATTATTCTTTGATGATATCCTCATCTATAGAAAAACCTGTACATACCATATTTCTCATGTGGATCGAGTTCTCCATATACTCTCTCAGCACCAACTTTTCCTGAAATAGTCTAAATGTGCTTTTGGTGCCTTAGAAGTCGAGTACTTGGGTCATCTGGTTGGCAAGGACGACGTGTTAAGAACCAAACATCAATATAGCATGGAAAAACCTCAGGAAAAGTACTCAACACCTTGAAACAGAGATAATTTTAGATAATAAGCCTCTTCAAGGGGGCAACCTCCTTTTACCCCACTTAAATGTTCAAGTACAAGATGATTCAAAATGAAAATGTCTCCTTGGTATATATAGGAGACTAGGAGGTATAATTACAA
>ML791796.1:87511-102820 GCA_009831015.1 Picea engelmannii
GTGGCATGTTGGCCAAATATCACTTTTGAGTCTTGATTTTGAGGTGGTTCTACTAGACAATATTTATTCTGTTCTATCTCCCAAGTTTCGGCCCTTCTGGGTATGAAACTTTCTTTTAGGTAGTTCTCTGATATTTCTTCTCTACAATGCCATAGGTATGATCAAAATTGGATGTGCCAAGTGGAATTTATGGTAACTTCCTCACAACTTGTCGATTTTTGTCCTTTCCAGGAGATCTCACTTGTATAGAATGCCCCACACAAAATATTTAATATAAAATTCTGAAACTCTCACCCAAAATACTACATACTGTCTGAAATCCAATGCAACAAGTCCCACTCGATTTGTATACTCTAGAAATAAGTTATGCTTGTTTTACCTGGAACACCTTCTTGAGACTAGTCAATAGGACTAGTCAGATACCCTATCTTACACAAGGTGTATATACAAATTTAAGATGACCCAGAAGCTGAAATTTTTACCATAGATATGTTACTAATTTATTTAAATGACCTCCAGATCTCAGGGTCTAAAACGTTACAGAAAGTTTTTTATAGCAAAAATTACTCAATGACTCATTTCAGGATGATTCCAGAACCCTATCTTGTATAGGCTGTATCTCTGAAAGTATATGGCCTCAGGAGATGAATTTTGAACCCAACGTACCTTGATCCATATACTAAAAACCCTCCAAGAGGTTCCTTATGAAACATTGTAGAAAACAAGTTATAGTGAAAATTCCACAGTGTCTCAGATGTAGCAGCGAAACCCCAAGACCTTGAGCTCTGATACCATATGTTAAGAACCAAACATCAATATAGAATGGAAAAACCTCAGGAAAAGTACTCAACGCCTTGAAATAGAGATAATTTCAGATAATAAGCCTCTTCGAGGGGGCAACCTCCTTTTACCCCACTTAAATGTTCAAGTACAAGATGATTCAAAATGAAAATGTCTCCTTGGTATATATAGGAGACTAGGAGGTATAATTACAACTAATGGCCTAAAGACGACATAATTAAAATAACATTACTAATATAATATGCCCCAATTAAGGGGTAATGAGCCAACATTAGGGCTTAACACGATGTCAGAGTGGATCCTAAAAAGATTGAAGCTATGTAAGACAAGCCTCACCCAAATACTCTCAAAATCTTGCATGGATTTATGGTCTTAACAGGTTATTATCGTAAGTTTGTTAAGAATTATGGAAAGATTGCAAAACCTCTCACTGCACTCCTAAAAAATAACTCTTTCACTTGGACTCTAACCGGTGCTCAATATTTTCAAACCTTGAAGATGGTTATGTGCATCACTCAAGTCTTGGCCCTTCCTGATTTCATAAAGACCTTTGTCTTGGGATGTGATGCTTCAGGGAAAGGAATTGGTGTTGTCCTTATGCAAGAGGGTCGACCTTTGGCCCTTACCAACAAGAAACTATCTAAAAGAAATCTGGGCAAATCAATCTATGAAAAGGAAATGTTGGCTATTATGCATGCCTTTGATCTGTGGTGCCCTTATCTATTGGGGCAATGCTTCCAACTTAAGACAGACCATCAAAGCATCAAGTATTTTCTGGAACAATGCATTTCCTCCTCGGAGCAACAAAAATGGGTGACTAATGACTAAGCTCTTTGGATATGATTATGAGATCATTTACAAGAAAGGAAAATATAATGTGGTTCTGGATGCACTTTCCCAAAAATATGAAGATGAAGGATCCCTTTTTTCTCTTTCCTTCATTGTACCAGATTGGCTCCAAGACGTTCGCTAGGAATGGCTACAAGATCCCAAAAGTTCACAGCTGATCCAACAATTATAGTCCAATGCTCCAAACTCCTCAAGGTACTCTTGGATCCATGATGAGCTTCAATACAAAGGTCATTTGTATTTAAGAAAACAATCAAAACTTAAATCCATGGTACTTTCTGAGCTTCATGCTACACCCATAGCGGGGCACTTTGGGTTCACCAAAACCTATGACAGGGTAAAACATTCTTTTTTCTGGGATGGTATGAAACAAGAAATTCATAATTTTGTCACTGAATGTGATGTGTGTCAATGCAACAAGGGAGAAATAGTCAAATATCCGAGCACACTACAATCACTTCCGATTCCACCTACTATTTGGAGGGATATCTCTATGGATTTTATTACAGGATTACCCAAATCGGGAAATAAATCAGTCATCATGGTGGTTGTTGATCGCCTTTCCAAGTATGCTCATTTCTGCACTCTTCAACACCCATTTACATCATCCATGGTGGCTCAACTTTTCATGGATCAGGTCTTCAAGATTCATGGAATTCCACACTCTATTGTTTCTGATCATAACCCAACTTTCACTAGCAATTTTTCGCAAGAACTGTTCAAGATACAAGGCACCCAATTGCATCTCGTCACATCTTATGATCCCTAGAGTGATGGTCAAACAGAAGTTGTCAACAAGTGTTTGGAAAGATATTTCAGGTGTTTTTCCTCAGAAAAGAAAAATCAGTGGGCTCAATGGTTACCCCTAGCTGAATGGTGGTACAACACTTCATACCATACAACTACACGCATGAATACTTTTGAAGCGGTATATGGACATAATCCACCTTCAATTCTCTCATACTTGCTTGGTGTCTCGAAGGTCCAGGCGGTTGACCAAACATTTACATTTCGAGAGGCTATTCTCCATACTCTCAAAGAGAATTTGGTCATGGCTCATAATTGCATGAAGCAACAAACAGATCAATGTCTCTAGTAACATCAATTTGTAGAAGGGGATCAGGTGTTTCTTCAACTGCAACCTTATAAGAAAAATTCCCTTAAGGTCGAGAATTTTCATAAGTTAGTGCCCAAATTTTATGATCCTTATATCGTTCTCAAGCATGTGGGACAGGTGGCCTATCATTTAGCATTTCCCAGTCATTCGAAGCTACATCCTGTTTTTCTTGTTTCATGCTTAAAGAAGGTGATTGGAACTAAGTGCCAAATCAAAACCAACCTTCCTGAGTTAGCCAAAGAAGGATCCGTTTGGCTACATACACAAGTAGTTTTGGACCAGTGTGAGCATCACTTGCATCAAAGAACCATCAAGGAAGTGTTAGTCCAGTGGAAAGATACAAATCCAGCAGATGCCAGTTGGGAAGCATCTACCATTCTGCATCAATTTCCACATCTCAAGCCTTGAGGACACGATTGTTTTTAAGGGGGACGACATGTTAGGGTCCTAACCTACACATAGGTAGAACAATATATTCATATGTAATAAAGGTCAATATTAATAAGGCCTTGCAATAAAATAGAATAAGTCGAATGTAAGAAGACCTAATAGAAGCTTCTGCTTCTTGAAGGATCTTCCTCTAGATGCTTCTTTTGATAGACATATTTAGTATAAATAGGAGTCGAGGGTATGAGAACCCTATCTTGGATATTATTGTAATAGATATCTTCTTGATTGGAGGTTTCCCCCTCAAAGAGGCCCGTGAACATTTCTCTCAGAATCAAAGTGTTATTTATGTTGTTATTTTTATATCATTTTAGTGTTTTTGTGGTGATTGCTCTAGTTATATTGCTTTTATTCTACCATTTCTAGCATTTTATTTATGTTTTGCATACTTTTATATCTGGTATATTACACATATACCATATCATCAACCATATGTAGATATGTATCATAGCATCAATGAATTATATCAAAGAGCCTACGCATGCCCCTCATGCATACATCACCATAAAACATGGATATCCCTCAACCATATACAATCAACTCAAGGATATGATCTATAAGAACCATATCAATGTTGTACCATACATAAGAGTTTTTCTCACTCAGCCAACTAACAACCATATATCATATCCAAGTACAAGACAAACCATACCAATAATTCCTCAAGAATTCACAACATCATAAGAAAATCTAAGCATCAAAACAAACTAATAACCATACCATAACTTCTGTAGTTGAACTGAACTTGTAGAATGTTGACTTGTGAACTTGCTTTCAGACTCTAAGGACCTATTACCAACATCTATTCAAACCTTCATTATCTTTTCATAGATACGGGACCTTCTCTTATATAGCCCATGGATATTTGTTCTTTCCTTCACTTTATCCCACATACATTTATTCCCTTCTGATATGAAACTCGTGGATACCTCAAAAACCAGGGTTTTCTACAAATTCAAGACTTTCTCTTTCGAACTTCCTTTGATACCTCAGAAAAATGTCATCACAACCTTAGCAAAATATCACTAGTTCAAAAGATATATAATCAATGAATGAGTGTGTGAGTTTACTTGTGAATGAATCCTTGAGGTGTTTATATACTTGTGCTAGGTAACTCCTCTCCTTAATTTAGGGCTTCTAGATCTTTCTTGTTACAACAAATTTACCCCTTTGATCAAGACTTATAACAAACTAGGGTCTTCTTGTCCACTCTTTGGGGATTCCAAATTTACAAGGCCACATATCATTGTAAATGATATTTGAGTAATGTCCATATCACTGTAATGTTCATATAACCGCGAGGAACTACGTGGTGTTCCACATATCACTGTAAATGATACGATGAGTAATGTCCATCCATGAATGAATTACCTTTATTTACTCCATCCTTCATGACTTAATGTCTCATTCAACTATGGGATCCTTAACCATTCTTAAGGGACATGCTTAGATCTACGTCATAAGGGGACCACTTTGGATACTTATACAAATACACCCACCACACCGGTTGACATCATTGAAAACCAATTGTACAACAATATCCCCCTTTGTCATTGATGGAAACACTTAGGAATGATAATACTTATGCTCATGATCCCCCTAATTTCACGCCTCTATCTCTCCATGCATTAATATTTATCTCTCCCAATTTGAAATCAATGGAAAAGGGTACTCCTCATCTAGGGCTACTCCCCCTATCTACAAGCCTCTACTAACTCTACAGACTCTTCTCTTCATGGTGCTTCCTCATGTAATTCTTTGATGTATATATGAAAATAATTCAAAAATTTTGTTACTTGAACTTATTCAAGACTTATATTTCTCTCCCCCTATCTAATTAAGCTTAATTTTGAGTGGATAATTGTGGGGGATAAACTACTCCATTTTTTTGTCACATATACTCGGAAGGTTCCCTTGCAAGCGGTTTGGTGAAGATATTTGTTATCTGATCCTTTGTCCCAACATACTCTAGCTTGATGTTATTCTATGTAGCTTGTTACCATAATAAGTGACACTTGATCAGAATGTGATTTATATTATAGTGCATGAATGGATTATTTGAAATATTTATGGTGTCAGTGTTGTCAAAAAGTATTAAAATAAGCTCATCATACTTTACTTTCATATCTTGCAAATTCTGCTTCATCCAAGGAACCTGAGTACAACAAGCCACTGCTGCAATGTATTCTACCTCTGTCATGGATAAATATATTGATGATTTTTTCTTACTTAACCATGATACCAGGAACTCACCCAAGTAGAAATTTGTTCCACTTGTACTTCTTATGCCAGCAATGCAACCTACCCAATCTACATCTGTGTAGGAAACAAGAGATAGATCCTTCCCTTTTGGATACCATAGTACAAACTCTTTTGTACCTTTGAGGTATCTGAATATCCTCTTTACTTTCATAACATGTGATTCCTTTGGTGTTGCTTGAAACCTTACAACTTGTCTAACCTCCTCCATCACATCTAGTCTAGAATTTGTCACATAAAGTAAGTTGCCAATGATCGATCTGTATTATCTCTGATATGTATCCTTGGAATCATCATCCTTACTTAACTTGCTACTTGTCTACATAGGGGTTTTGACTGGTTTGCAATCTTTCATTGCAAACTTCTTCAACATTTCTCTGATATAATTTTCCTGAGAGATGAAGATACCTTTGTGTTGAGAACTCAACACACCCTAAAATACTTTGTGAAAATTTTCTTTGGGGTACCACTTTTTCATTTTTGAATAGAGTCAGTTTTGTTGGGATGGAGGGATTTTTTTGTTGTTGTGTTTTATCATCGATCACATTTTTTTTTGTTTGAAGTTTTTTGAAAAATTGACATTTTTCTCTAATTAAACATGGCATAAATACTAAGTGCACACAACTAATTTTTTTTTTTATAGAAAAGAGTCACGTGCCAATCAACGATTATGGTCTGTGAAATATTTCTTTAAAAATTGTTGATGTATCATCGACATCAGTGAAATCTGAAAGACAAACTACCAACACAAACAACAAAAATCATCGATCGTTGAACGCCGATACATATTCGGCATAGAAAAAAAGGGATAAAGGGTGTGGTATCTAGAAACATATGTTTAAGGAAAGTCACTCATGCTGAAAAAATGCTTCTCACACCGAAGAGGTCAAACCAACCTTCACGTATGTTTCCACATAGATGGACTATATTTCTCGGTTATCTCCCACATCATCTTTTGATATTCCCCATGTCATATATATACTTCCATTTCAACACTTCAACATTAGCATTATATGGAATTTTGGGTCAGCATTGGTACTTTTTCCTAAAATTACAAACGAAGGAATGTCAAAGACAAACTGTCGATGTCGATGCACTCATTGACTACCGACAGATGCTACAACATCAAATGATAAGTTTTAGATTGAACCTTTATCTATCGACGTCGATGATCCTGGCTGATCCATGGAATCCATTTAAATACCCTTCTTAATCCAAGCCATTCACTCTTCCATAGTGCGATTTCACACCCGAGAGAGACTTGAAGACTACCAAGGAAAGAGCTAAATTATGATCACACATCTCCTTGATGTCGATCATACTGGTTCATTTGAAATGAGAAATGCCTGGGTAAATTGATGAGACACCTATAGATGAGTGAAGGAAATGATCTATGATTGTTAGTCAAATAAGAGCTTCACGTAATCGATACCTTGAACCACGACATCGCACGCCAACAAACATTCAAAAATTTAAATTCTTCGATGAACTCTGAAACAACATGATTTTGCGCCTCCATCCCATGTTAAATTTAATCCTAAGCATGGTGTGTATTCAGTTATAGATTGTATAGGTCAAATTTTTACTACTGAATTTAAGACTCGATGCGACAAGGTAGGTATTTTTTTAATTTACAAGGTTTTTTTTCAAGCATGGTATTTTGTTCACAAAAACTTAATCTCCCAAGAAGAAAAAGGAGCGAGAGAGAGAATAAAGGAGGATACAACATAATGCATGACTTCAATTGCTAGTCATCCTAGGTTATTTCTTGCAAAGAATAGCAAAATGCCTCTGTGAAATCCAACGACTAGGCGCTCGCCAAGAACGCCCAAAATGAAAGAACTAGATATTGACGAAGGATCAAAACTGACGACTACAAGGGAACTTGATTTTGTTTCAGAAATGGAATTAGTTATCTAGACTTTGACGACGAAACAATTTACCCATCCTCCAACTTTTGGGGACACATAGGCGGGCATTGCATATAAATTAATGCTCCCACATTGGGGTGACCTTTATAATAAAATCAGTCAAGACTATTACCCAGAGTTTACACCTCATAGCAACTCAGATGTTAGGGTATTGGATGATCAATTTTTCCCAAATATTAGGCAATCATCTCTGCACAGGGTGGCTTTTCAGACCCCAGTTCCTCCTTGCATCGAAACTGTAGGATGGATAATTTACCATGTAGACATGGTGAAGTGCACATTCGACGATGAGGAGGGTGAATGTGTTGGTATCTTTATTCTAGTGGAGGTACAAAAATATTACAAACTCAGAGACCCAGAGGAGAGGTTGAATACATACTTTGTTGTCAGGTTTTATGAGTTTCAAGTCACTGGTCAGTTACTAGCCTCGTGGTGGAAGGAGGATAAAATTTCACAAACCAGAACAATGGTTGGTACAAAACAATAAACCTCAGAGAGCCCTATATGTATTTAATGGCCTTGAACTATCGATTGTATGGAGAAAAGGACTACTTGAATTTTTTAGAAGCATGGATACCCTTAGCATATACCATAGGAATCTTCAATAGTAGTTTCAATTGGGGATCCATTACTTCAAAGTAGTTGAGTATCAAAATCCTACATGCCCAAACACCAAAATAAGGAGAAACGTTAGTCTTCTTCATGGCATCTTACCTGTTGGACGTGATTTGTGTGAGAAATTCTTTTGAAGGTATGAATTTAAAATGGCATGTTGTCGAGTTACCTGTGCACGTTTATTTCAACATTTTGTGGGAGAATAGGTACAAAAGGTTTCACGCCATGATATGTGATGATTTTATAGACATTATACACTTCATTATATTTATAAACGAATTCCCTAGGCTTTTAGCGACAACCAAAAATATGATATCCAAAGTTGGCCACTAGTATTTTGAAGAAACAAGTACTTACATCAAAGTGTTCAGGGCTACTAGTGCACCACACCTACTCCTTGCTGATGTTCTTAACCATATGATATTGGGAGGGATTTGTTACTCGACCATCCTACAAGGCTACAATGCTTCTCTGGTGAAGGATAAGAAGAGGGCCTTTGTTGGCACAGGAGAAAACCCAAGGTTGAACTTTAACAGTGCACTAACAAGACCTAACTACTGGCCCTTTTGGAAACACCTACAAAGCATATGCAGTCTCACCCAAAGTAGTGATAGGGGGTTGCAAGACACAGGTTTCTACAACCAGAGGAAATGCAAAGTGGATCCAGGGCAACACTCACACACAGATCTAGTTAGTCTTTATCTTTCTTACGCCTACTACGTGAACTATATCTCAGATCTAACACAATATTTCATTAACAGTATATCGAATATCATAATAACACAACATCAATCACACACAACAAAAAGATGTGCATGGTTTACCCTCTCCCTAGGGATACATCCACAAAACTGCGCTTTATAATATATTAGATAAAAGCATACAATTCTATCTGCACTATTAGCTTGCAGATATCTCTTTCTTTCTCTTCTTCTCTCCCCTCCCTGTGCACCCAACTGCAAGGTTTATCTTCGCACCCAACTGAAGATCTTATAACATAGACTTCTCTCTCAGCAATAAAAACAATCATTCATCATAACATTGTCGACCCCATCCCAGGTCCTCTTGACCTTTATTTATACATTACAATGACTCTCGGACAACCTTAGGCCGAGAATTAGGTGTCAAAACCTTAAATACAAAAATCCTAGATGTCTAAAACCCTAGATCAACTTGACCCACATTTTCAAGGCTTCACTAGCCTACCTTTCCTTATTTCTTGGGAGGTGCTCCAAAGCATCCATTGGTGGATTTTTACGCTTTCTGATTTTTCCACGATCCATATTCCTTATTGATTTGTCTTCCTTGATTTCCCCATCCAACAACTTTGTTTCTCCTACTTCACTCTGTCTTTTCTTCTCTTTTGGCCACTTTGACACACTCTCAGACAAATTGTCTTCCGCACAGTTCACACTTCACGCTTCTTTCCTTAATCTTCACAACTTTCCATAACCAAGGGACAACATTCCCCCAACACTCACATGTGACTCGTCCCAAAGCACTTCAGGTATGAACCTTCTATTTTTCTTCATCTTCAGACTGCGTGGGGAAGCCTGTGATTTCCTCTCTATCCCTCCCTTCCTTGTGCAGACTGTATTTTTTGTGTCTAGTACCCAATTTCAACTGCACCTGGTACCTAGACCCTTTTTCTCATGATTTTACTGAGAGCTGCAAGGCAGCTGGTTTTCATAGTATAATTTCAACCAACTCCCATTCACCAAACCTTCCTTCCATTCTCCATTCAAAGTCTTCAATTGCCCAAATCCTCATTCTGTAACATAAGAAACTGTAGAAATTACGATACCCAAATGAGTATTCCTGCGATTCTCCTGATCTAACAAGTTCCACTATTGTTAAATACAAAATCACTTCTACTATTACTTTTGTGGAAGCAATTTAAACCACGATCACAACCACAATGCACAAAGTGAAATATCAATAACACACAACACATAAGTTTTACCGGGAAAGCGTAAAGCTAAAAACCCCACTATCATATATTATGTATATCATGAATCATGAAACAATATCATACAAAACTCTAATCCAATATCTCTCAGTACAATACAATCGTCTCACACTGTCATACACAAATTAGAAAATACATGCACCAATTCCTGTGTGCAGACAGCCTGCCTCCTCTGCACAAACTCCGCAATCTGAAATCTCACAATGAATCGAATGAATACAATTGCCTCATTTTCACATGCTCATAAAAATATTCACTGCATGTGTGAACAAATCACAACTGATAGCCAATTGTCCCTTTCACCTATTATCTCAATTGAATCTCCAATGGATTTGACATGCATGTAGTTAACTGTGGCAAATCTTCAGTTGCATGTGAGTTCATTGATTAACTGAACTCTCACTAGTGCATGTTTAGTTACAACTAGTACAACTGATATTAACTCACTTAACTACACTTATAATTCTGTTAAAATTCCAAATCACTCAGTTATGAATGAGATAATATATTAATATTTATTGTCTAATTTAATTAAGGTAAAAGTAAATTAGACACATGTTTCTTGTTGACTTTTCAACATTCCCTCTCAACAAGAAAGGGATTATCCTTCACCCCAATCCTGTCTCTGTGATATTCAAATTTTCTCCTGGTGTGAACCTTCATCAGAATGTCCACATCCTAATCTTTCGTAGGAATGTATTGAAGCAACATGATCTTCCGCTGCACGCAATCTCTGAGATGATGATACCGGATATCTATATGCTTAGATCTGTCATGAAACACAAGATTAATCGAGAGTCTAATGCAACTTTGATCATCAAAATAAATCATTGTCGGATCTAAATGAGAACCAAACAAACCAACCAAGATCTTTCTCATCCGGATAGCCTCACACGCAGCTTGTCTTTCTTCCATGTATTCCACTTCCACTGAACTAAGTGCCACGGATCTCTGTTTCCTGTTGTACCAAGAAATAGATGTAGACCCGATACTAAAGATCCCTCCTGATGTGCTCTTTCTGTCTGTTGGGCTACCCACCCAATCTGCATCCGTGAATCCATGCAACTTCACCTCATCCATCTGTCTGTACCATAATCCATACTCAAATGTGCCCTTCATATATCTCAGGACATGCTTCCCCTCCTTCCAAAAGAGTTTGGTAGGCTTAACCATCAATTGACTTAGCTAGTTAACCGCATAGCAAATGTTTGGCCTCGTATTCACTAAATACATTAGCAAACCTACTAACTATCGATAAACAATAGCATCCATTACCTATCCAGAAGTAGCATCCTCTTTCCTCCAGTTTCCTGGAAGAGGAGTATCCATGGGTTTGCAGCCCTCCATATGAAACTTACCCAGTATCTCCCTGGTATACTTTCCTTGAGACAAAAAAAGTTCACCATCTGGCTGCCATATTTCCAAACCAAGGAAATAATGAAGAAGGCCCAAATCCTTCATCTCAAACTCCTTTGCAAGGTCCTCCTTGCATGAGTTTATCAACTGCTCATCACCAGTAAGTATTAAATCATCAACATAAAGCACAATGATTAAAATCTTACCCTCCACCACAATTTGGTATAGGTTTGCATCCGCTTCACTTTTGGTGAAGCCCAATCCGGTGAAATAACTGTCTATCCAAGTGTACCAAGCACAAGGTGCTTGTTTCAGCCCATACATCGCCCTCTTGACTCTACACACATGTGACTCTCTGTCAAAGGTCTCAAAACCTTCTTGCTTCTCAATGTACATTTCTTCCTCAATGATCCTGTTGAGGAATGCAGTTTTTACATCCATTTGATGAATGCACCAGCCCATCTACGCTGAGAGTGCAAAGATGGATCTTATGGAAGAGTACCTTGCAACAGGTGCAAATGTCTCACCATAATCTATCCCCTTGATCTGTGAGAAGCCCTGGGCCACAAACCTATCCTTGTATTTCTCCACACTTCCTTCAGCAGCTTGCTTTACCTTGTAGATCCATCTTGAACCTACCACTGATTTATCAATCGGTCTTGGGACAATTTCCAATACACTGTTTTTGACAATGGAGTCATACTCCTCTACCATAGCATCAACCCAAGTGGGGTCCTGCACTGCTTCCTGAAAGGAAGATGGTTTAGTCACAATAAATTTTCTCATGAGAGCCATGTATCCAACAAATCGATCTGGAGGTTGTCTCTGTCTGCGTTGTAAAATAGGGGCTCCTATATTCTATGCAACATCTAGTCTCAATCTATTAGTTTTCGTGGTGCACTTTTTGCCATTTTTGATAGATGGATCTGCTTAAGTGGTTTCCTCCACTCCATGAAACTCTTCATGTGGCTGATCCACATATTGAGACTCATCCTTGGGAACCAACAATTCTTATTCTGCATGCAAGTCTAGCTCCCTCTCAAGCGACAACCGCATGGCTTTCCCCTCATCAAATTTTATATCCTGTCGCATAACAGTCATCTTACTGTTTGGAAAATACACACGATAATTATAGGGTGTTTCTGTGTACCCCACAAATATCCCAACTTCAGTAGTCAGTTCTAGCTTCTTACTGGCATCCTTGTTTACATGCACATAAACAGATGAACCAAAATTTTTTAAATGCGAAACATCAGGTTTCTTACCATTAAAACATTCTTTAGTTGTACTCATGCCAAGTAGTCTATGAGGACAATGGTTATGCACATAAACCATAGTATTGCATTCTTCTACCCACAAATGCAATGGTAGGCCTTGATCATGCAACATCGCTCGTGCTGCACCCACGATCGTTCTGTTCTTTCTCTATGTGACCCCATTTTGTTGTGGGTTATGAGGTTCTATGAGTTCTCTTTGAATTCATTCTCTGCTGTAGAATTCCTTGAATTTTTTAGAGTTGTATTCTCCACCATTCGCTCCTTAGAGCCTTCACTTGCTTCCCCGACTCTTTCTCCACCAATGCTTTAAACTCACGGAACTTTGAGAATGTTTGATCCTTCTTCTGCATGAAGAATATCCAACATTTATGAGAAAAGTCATCAACAAAAATAACATAATACCTGTGTTTTGTTGTTGAAGCAACCAAGAATGGCCCACACACATCTGAGTGAATTCTCTCCAGGATCACCGAAGCATGGTTCTCCTTTTCCTGAAAGGTGGACTTTACATACTTCCCTAGGGTGCACCCCTTGCACTGATCTGACTGAGAAAGTGTTCCCGTTGGAAGTCCAGTAGATATTTGTTGCATGATATTCAAGTCTCCATGATGAAGATGGCCTAATATCCCGTGCCATAATTTTCCCTCATCCCAGGTCACCACTGTTTCTGCTTTGCCTATCATGGCACCGCAACCATCTACCTGTAGCATGTAGAGATTCTTAACTCGAATCCCTATCTTCTTGACTTGACCTATTTCTTTATGTCGTAGGTAGGCTATACCACTGCTAAAAACAACATCATAGCCTCTATCCTCCAACATTGCAACTGAGACCAAGTTTTTCTTCAGACTTGGAACATGCATAACATTTTTCAATAGAAATGGTTTACCTGACTCCCTCTAAAAGGTAATGGTACCAATATCGGTTACACTGTATTTTCCATCATCGCCCATCTCTGTATGCATTCTGAGATCTTTCTCCTCCAAGTCAATGAAAGACTCTTTATCTCCCGTCATGTGGATGGAAGCGCCACTATCCAAATACCACATTGATCCCGATGCACTTGATGCCATGCATGCAATCAATGTGAAGTCAAGCTCAAATTGTGAGACAAGAGCCTCACCAGTTGCATCTATAGCAACCGTCTTGTTCTTCTTCTTCTGCGGAAAGTTAGTAGCGAGATGCCCACATTCGTGACAGTGAAAACACTTCACTTTGGACAAATCCAGCTTCTTGAATTTAGACTTAGAATTTGATTGGATTTTCTTCCCTTTCCCTTTCCTTGCCTTGGCAGTCAAAGAACAATCCTCTTCATCATCACGCTTTGATGAATATCCATCTCTAGTATTTTTCCTGAACTCCTCTTGCACCAGATCCGACCATAGTCGTTCCCAATCCGACAACTTTTCCCTTCCATTGATAGATTCTTGATAACTATGCCAACTCTTAGGAAGCCCTAGGAGAGACAAGCTCACCAAATCATCAACAATGACTGTTATTCCCACACTTCTAAGCTCATCCCGACATTGGACAAACTTTGTGAGATATTTTGGAATGGTGTCGCCTTTCTCCATCTTAATCTTCCTAAGTTTATCTTTGAGTGCCAATTTCCTATGGTCGCTATTGTTTTGGAACAGATCTGTCAAAACCTTCCACATTTCATATGGTGTGGTTTTCCCATGGATACTTGAGACAATGTGGTCTCGTACTCCCTCCAACAGAATCCTCCTCGCCTTCACCACTTTCTTTTTCCATGCATCAAGATTTGCAGTATCTGTCACAACCGGCTTAGGAACATATGCATTAATGTAACCCTTCAAGCCATTGTCTTCGAGCACTACCTCCATCCTGTCCTTCCAAGAAATGTAGTTAGAGCTACCCTCGAGTGCATACTCCAACCTCAAGCCATTGAAAGACATTTTGATCTTGAATCAAGTGTCGCACCAAGAGAATCTTGCAAATTTGAATGTTATCCAACCCAAAACTCAACCCCTTCACTTTCCTCTTGCCCTGGGAGGTTCGCACCCCACCTGAGAGAAACCTGAGGGAAGTTCGCACCCCGCCTGTGTATAACCTGTGAACTTGCCTGTCAAGTTCTCACCCTGCTAGTGTATTTACCTGCGAGAATGCTCAAGAAGTTCACACCCTGCTCCACTATTAGGGTGACGAAAGTTCACACCCTGCTCCACTATTAGGGTGACGAAAGTTCGCACCCTGCTAGTGTATTTGCCTGCGAGAATGCCAATGAAGTTCACACCCTGCCTTTGTCTAGGGTGCGAGAATTTCTGTTCTTGAAAACACCGAAAGTTTTCAGTACTAGAGTTCGCACCCGGCTAGAGGCGGGACCTACGAGAATGAAATTATGTTCGCACCTCACTTCCGTGACTCGGTGGAATCTGTGGCTCTGATACCATGTAGAAATTACGATACCCAAATGAGTATTCCTACGATTCTAACAAGTTCCACTATTGTTAAATACATAATCACTTCTACTATTACTTTTACGGAAGAAATTTAAACCACGATCACAACCACAATGCACAAAGTGAAATATCAATAACACACAACACAGAAGTTTTACCGAGAAAGCGTAAAGCTAAAAACCCCACTATCATATATTATGTATATCATGAATCATGAAACAATCTCATACAAAACTCTAATCCAAGAGCTCTCAGTACAATACAA